>JAQNDB010002041.1:0-41096 GCA_029204045.2 Tillandsia leiboldiana
AAGAAAAGAAAAATAGTATACATAAATACACAAGATTTAATCGAAGAACGATTAAAGACAAGGAGGGGGTTCACCTTGCATACCCAAACTTTTGAGTTGGAGTATGTGGCAATGGGTTGAGAAGTTTTCCTTGATGAAGACGTCTTGCAAGATTGGTCTTTTTCTTTTGTCATCGTCTTGTTTGAAGTACTACCAATGTCCTTTTCTTTAGGAAAATCCTTCTTTGAATTCCATGGAGTGAACTTATTGGTAGCAGTTGCAAGATGTGGTTTGATTTGATCTTTGAGCTCCAATCTTGCAATTTTTCAATGTGCCCTGCAAAATTACAACGAAAACATACCTTGTGCTTGACGATTCCGAAGAGGATGAAGTAGGCTGTTGTCGTTGGTTGTCATGATTTCCGGTGTCGGAGGAGGAGATACCGACTGAGGCACAAAGACTGTCCCAACCGAACTAAAATGTCTCAGTTCGATTGTATCCGAGCCGAACTTGTTGTTTGACCAAGACCAAGAAGTTTATCCAACTTACTCCTAAAGAAAATTGCTGTAAGTCATCCTTGAGTTGGAAAATGGTCTCTGTCATTTCCAATTTTTCCTGTCGGGCCTCGCCGTGTAGAGCTTCAAGAAGTAGTTCGCTTTGTTCACCATATCTATATAGTTCTTCTCGAGTTGCTCATTGGACTCTTGAAGGGAAACATTTTCTTTATCAGTTTATCCCTTTCCACTTCAAGATCGGTCGAGAGAGAAGTTACCCTTTTTACTTCTTCTTCGAGATCCTGCAATCTCCCTCTCAACCCCTGTTTTGCTTAGCCGGTTTCTTTGAATCCCGTAAAGATCTGTGATAGGCTAGAGCAAAATCTTCACCTTCCGAATCATCCGATTCGTTGTCCGTTGCATTCTTTTCAACAGTGGAGTTGGACAACGACTCGGATGTACTTGCCATAAAGCACATGAAGGGTGAAGATACGGACGCGTGGAATGCCGTGGAGCTCTTTTCTTCATCACTTGAAGACGACTCATTTGACGTTGAGTTGTCATCCCAAGTGACGACTTGCATCGCCTTCTTCTTTGCCGGATACTTGTTGGACACTCCGTTGCAATGTGGCCGTAGCCTCGACATTTGAAGCATTGTAGTTGTCCTTCTGAACTTTTCTTATCCTTTGAGAAGTTCTCTTGCTTTCTTGACTTGTAACTTGAAGTACCCTTGCCTTTGTTCGACTTTCCGAAGGATGGAGATTTTGCTTGAATTACCCCTTCGAAAGTTGCGGCGAAATTCCTTGTCAAGAGAGCGAGCTGCTTCTCAAATTCCTCCATAGAAAGGTTCTCGTCATCGTCTGAGGAGGATGTATCCGCGTCTTCTTCCTTAGTTGTTTTCAACGCATAACCTGAAGACTTAGAAGTGGATGCCTTTCCAGAAGAATTGTTAGTAGTAAATGTCATTTCATAAGTTTGTAATGAACCAACTAATTCTTCTACACGTATTTCGTCCGGTGTTTAATGTTAATATTTTCAATGGCAGTAACCTTTGGGCGAAATCGTTCAGGAAGAGTTCTTAAGATCTTTCTTACAATCTTAAATTCTGGAATCTTCTCTCCCAGATTAGCACATGAGTTTACGATGTCTTGCAATCGTGTATAGTAGTCCGTGAAAGATTCATTTTCTGCCATCAAGATAGAGTCAAACTTGCTCGTAAGCATTTGCAGTTTCTGAATCTTCACGAGGTTAGTTCCCTCATGTGTAACCTGAAGAACATCCCAGATTTCTTTCGCAGTCTCACATGCCGAGACGCGAGAGAATTCAGTTTGAGATAAGGCATTAAAAATAGCATTAATTCCCTTGCCATTGTAAGAAGATGAATCTAACTCTTCCTTGGTCCATTTCGACCTAGGTTTTAAGGTGCGAACATCACCAATAAATTCAGTTGGATTAGACCATCCTAATTCAATTGATTGCCACACCCGTTCGTCGATGGAAATTAAAAAGGCTTTCATCCGTACTTTCCAGTACGCATAATTTGTTCCATCGAAGAACGGGGGTCGGTTGATGTTTCCACCTTCAACCATTGTTTACAACCCTATTCCCGCTCTGATACCACTTGTTGGGTTATATGTAATAAGGATCTAAATAGGGGAAAAAACACCTAGAGGGGGGTGAATAGGTGTAAACGTATATAAACACTCAAAAATCGTTGCGATAAAAACCCAATGCGGAAATAAAAAATAACACGCAAGATTTTTACGTGGAAAACTCCATCACCGGAGTAAAAAACCACGGGACCGATAACACGGCAGAAATCCACTAGAATAAAACACGTACAAGGTGATTTACCGTACACACTTACGACTCAACCTTTTCCATACGCTCCTAGAGGATCTTCTCCGCTCGCTCCGCGACGCTTCTCGAATCCACGATCTGCGCCCAACGCCGAATCCACGGCGTCCAACGTCGAATCCACGACGTCCGACCGAATCCACGGTCTTCACCCAATAGCACCCTTCGAATCCACGAACGTGCCTCGCTCCGAATCCACGAGAGCGGTTGAACCTTGAATCCACAAGGACACGCGAATCCACGCGCCGATTTTGGGGTAAATCGTTGTTTTTGGGTGGTGATGATCCGCCGAATACTTAGATCAAAGATAGATCGGAAATACCATCTAAGTATTCATTAGTTTGATTCAACTCAAGATGTGAGTATGAAAACCTAGAATCAAACTAATCAATATAGATGAAGAAACATAGAGTATTCTCTAATGATTTCCTTTCTTCTCTATATGTGGATCTAGGCCGTAAAGATGATATATGAAAATGACGGCTATTTGGATTTTCGGCCCCTAGAAAAGAGTCATAGGGTCTATTATAGGTTAGAAACCCTAGGAAGGAGATAAGAATCAAAAACCTAACATTTCTGGAGATTTTACGGACGGCGATCCGGATCGGATTAGCTGTGATCCGGATCGTCGTAACGAGTCAGGCAATTCCAGAAAAACGAAGGTTCGGGATCCGGATCGAAGTGCTTGATCCGGATCGTTCATACAGTTCACCAAACATCAACGTTCGGGATCCGGATTGCGAAGCCTGATCCGGATCGTTCAAGGAAGATGGTAAACTCAGTGTTCGGGATCCGGATCAAGAGAGGCTACGATCCGGATTGAACTGGTGTATGAACGAACCACCTTCGGGATCCGGATCGAACAACCTGATCCGGATCCTGAACATGTCCCAAGTCCAGTTTTTGATTTTTATGCAATGAAAGATTCTTCCAAGTGTTTCTACACTACAAGAAGTATTCGGATCACACAAAATCTTTAGTTAAACATACCTGATCCTTTTGAATTCTTCTTTCTTGAGATTGAGTTAAATGATCCAACTTTCTCACCTTCAATCTTCAAGACTTGAGACTTTCACGAAACTACGCCAACTCAAATTCCGTAACATAATCATGATCATAATCCATAATAACTCCTCAGAGTAATATCCGCATATGCTACATCATCATGTCCCCTTAATGATCAGTCCTCACGAAAGGTAGTGCTAACATGGCATGCTAATAAATGCTACTATAATATCAATTCCACATAATATGCCAAAGGGTAATCGAGCATGAAACTATCTCATTAGTATAACATGAACATAGCCATCAAGAATGCTAGATCTCAAATCCTCTAAAGCATGTACAATAATCAAGTAAGCATTAATCCACATGATCTAGGCCACTTTCCACGCTTACATCTCAATTATATTAGTTGTATGCATGCTATAAGTCACAGAGGGTAACAATCCCTTAGGTAAGCTTTCCTTAATCACCAACATGGATATCCGAATCATGCAAGTCCTCATAATATAACATGAATATTAATCTTGCAATTCTCTTAGACAATCAACATTACTAAGCTTACCTCTCAATCACAAACAATGTACCCTAAACATGCATGCATTCTATCAAATAGAATTAGAGAACCGTCCACCGGTTTTGGGGACAAGGCAACCCACCTGAAACGCTTTCCGCAGGCAAAGCCGAAGTCGGTGAAGTGCATAGTCACATGCTAACAAAATCTGTCGAAACTATGCCCTCGGTACACATTCGCGCAAGCCTCTGCTCAACAAACAACATAACCAACAACAACACGATCATACCCCACAACACCCAAACAGCACATGCTGTTATCACCAACCAGCACAAAGAATGAGATTTTTCACCTACGTGCAGTCTTCCAAAAATCCCAGAAAAATCACCACTGTGATCCACGCGACGAGTAGATGCAAAATGAGTATTTATACACCTTATTCCGACACATGTAGACCAAGATACAATTAAAACATCGCCGTAAGCCAAAACCTTCACGAACACAAGCTGCAGAAAATCAGTCCCCAAGAAGCTAAATTATCACCTTCGAAGAGTCCTCCAAAAATTCCAATAAAAATACAAACGCGTTCCTCTCAAAGTGTAGATGTCGATCGAGTCCTCATACGTCGAAATTCGATACCCAAGTGAAAAGATAAAAATCCGACAAGCCTCCGCTGTCCAGAAAACCACCAGCAGAAAATGGGTTCAAAGATGCCACATAAACCGTGCCAAGAACTCAAAATGAGGCAAAGTGATCAACACGGAAATCGAAGACGTACCTCTCGTGAATGTGCTGACGCAAAAATAGACTCAAAATTCTATCGGGGTAGCTCAGGGGGTCACACGCACTGAAATACGACGGTAGAAGCCACAATCCAAGAAGCGTCGAAGTGCGCCGCGTCGCAGAAAACGCCGATGTCGCGGCCTCCAAAAAATCCGAGAATCCATCGAAGGGTGGAGGAGAGGGAGTGGAAGAACTTCTCTGAAGAAGGTCCTCAGAGAAAAAGCCCAGAAAGGAGGAAAAGAGTTGCTAAGGGGCTATTTATAGGCCAAGCCCACCAAAAGGAAATCCGGATTCGGGCGCAGGAATCGGGCGCCCGAATCCGGCCCGGCCTATTACTGTGCGCGCCCGAAACAACCACGAAGCGCCACGTCACCCGCTTCGCGCCCCGCGCGCCCGGTGCACGCGCGCCCGCCAATCGTGGCGCGCCGCGTGGTGACGCGGTCCACGGCGGGGTGCACGCGCCGCGCCGCAATCGTGGCGCGCGCGTGGCGACGCGGTCCACGGCGGGGGTGCACGCGCCGCGGTCCGCGCCGGGCCACCCGGGTCGCTGCGCCCGCCAATGGGCGAGCGACACGTGGCCTGGCGGGTCCACCGTGCGCCGCGCCCGCTGCGCTGTCCCGCGTGAGTGACCAACCAATCAACGCGCGCCACGTGTCCCGCCGAACGCCTGTTGATCCTGGTGCATGCCAGGTCCGTGGACCGGCGCGCCGCGCTGCTGCCTGCGCCGTGCCGCCGTGCTTCGCCACTGGCCGTCGCCGCCAGCGCGCTGCCCCGGCTACCGGAACAATAACATCTTGCCTCGAAATCCGTGCTTTGGCATCCGGGCTCCGAAAAATACAAGTAAATAGTCCATTTTCATCGTTTTCGCGCGCTGAGTCCAAATCCGATGTCCGTTTTACCAAATTCCACTTCTAAAATTTGTCGAAGGCATCCGGACAGGTAAACTTAATCCAAATTTGGTGGGGTCCAACCTTGAGGCCCGATTTGTGCACAAACATCTCCATCACACCGAATAAGGCTCCAGAAGTCGCTGATCACACTGCAAAAGCTCTGCGGAGATACGGGTCATCACGGATTTTACAGTGTGAGCAGTGACTTATGGAGACTTATTCTGTGTGATGGAGGGTGTCTGTGCGCGAATCGGACTAAAGGATGGACCCCGCGCGAAAAAAAAAAAAAAAGGATCAAGTTTGACTTTCGGATGCCTTCGCCGAAAAATAGATGTGGATTTGGCAAAACGGATTGCAGATTGGATTCAGCGCACGAAAGCAGTCAAGATCGGCTATTTGGATGTATTTTTCTGAGTCCGGACACCCGAAAACGGACAGCCGGAAGTTTGCAGTGCATTCGGGTGCACGGGGGGAGCCAGGACAGCCGGGTGGACACGTGGCGGCCGCTGAGTGGCTGGCGCACGCGGCGCGGTCCACAGGAGCGCGCGGGGGGGAGCGGTGGACCGGGGCTGCGCAGCGTGGCGGCCTCGGATTGGCCGGCGCACCAGGCGCGGTCCACGGAAGCAGCGTGGCAGGTGGGCAGGTGGGCGCGGTAGGTGTGCGTGGCGGCCGCGCCGCCACGTTGGCGGGCGCCAACCTCCCCGCCCGCTGTCGGCTGGGCCGGGACATGTGGCGCGCCCGGAGAGATTCGGGCGCTGCCCCTGGTGTCTTGTGTGCGGCCCCGGAAGCTCCGGGCACCCGAACGTACCCGACCACAGAACTGTGAGGACCCGGATCCCCGCGTTGAGTTTTTTGGTGTTTGGCAGCTCTTGGTGGCCTGCGTGGTCGTCTCGACGGAGTTAGTGCGCAATTTGGACACAAGTGGTGGACTTCGGGCTTAAAAAGGGATCACGTGGGTAATTGGAGGACCCGTCGAATGTTTAGAAATGGTTTCGCGCGAAAACGGAGATTAAAATGGGACTCAGTGCGAAGTTTGGACAAAAGATCACCTTTCCGGATGCCTTCGGGAAAATTGAGGTTTGGAATTGGCAAAACGGACTTCGGATTTGGATTCAGCGCGCGGGAAAACGATAAGAATGGACTATTCATTTGTATTTTTCGGAGCCCGGATGACGCGCACGTTCTTCGAGGCAAATGGTACTGTTCCGGCCGCCGGCGGGCAGCGGCGGAGCGCGGCGGGCAGCGGCGGAGCGCTGCGGCGCGCGGGCGCGGGCAGGCGCGCGGTGCACGGGTGCGCCTTGCCACGTGGCATCTTTTCACTGGTCCCCTGGGACACGTGGCAGGCTTGTAGTGGCGGTGCAGTGCACCGGGACCACGGAGCAGGCTGGACCGCCTCGGGGCGCGTGCCTGGCAGGGTGCGCAGGTGGCGCTGGCGCGCGCATGTGGCGCGCGTTGACTGGGTGCTGGGCCACGCGTCACCCTCCAGTGCAGGCCACGTGTCGTGCAGAGGGTGGTCGAGGGTGCTGTGCGTTGTTTGGCGGGCTACGTGGAGGCCGTGAGGGATTCGGGCGCGCACAATGTTGGGCCGGGCCCAACACTGTAGCGGCCCGAATTCTCCCAGCGCCCGAAAGTGGGGATATAACGGGTATTTTGGATTTGTTTGCTTGGCCTATTAAAGGATCCGAGCCGCCTTGTTCCCCCCTTTGCCACATTTCCGAGCTTCCCCTCACCCCGAGCCCTTAAGCAATGTTTCTCCCCTTCGTGTTCTGCATCTTCTGGAGGATTCCTAGGATTTTTGGTGGCACACACTTCGAGATTTCCATTTTCTTGGCACGTCGCGACGTTCCTTCGCGGTGTTTCTCCCGTCGCGTTTCGGTGCGCGAGCTCCCCTGGCCTACTCCGACCACCTTTTCGAGCGATTGTTTCGCCGCTGGATCCGCGACGGACAGAGCTACAATCTAGGTATTTACAGCATCCCCTAGTTTCGCGCTTTTCGAGGAGTTTTTTCATACTTACTGGGACCCTTGTTGCTGTGAGGTTTTTTGGGACAGCAGGGTTGTTGTGAGGAGTTCTCCGTGCTCGAGCATCGGATTGAGACGAGCCTTTGCACTTTTTGCATCTAAGCGACGCGAGGATTATCACCGTATTTTCTTGGATTTTTCTGAGACTTGCCCGGAGGTATAATTTTCTCCCTTAACTGTGCATGGATTTACAGTCGTGTTGTTGTGAGGTTGTGAGCACCTGGTGTTGTGGAATTTGTAACTTGGCCTACGGTGCTCAGAATTGGGCGTGCAGGTACCCATTTCGAAGGTCTCGACGCGAGGATCGCAGTGGTATTTTATAGGATTTTTTGGAGCCCTTTCTGCAGGTGAATAATTGGCATCTTTGGGACTGAATTTCAGATTGTGATTACTTGGTTTAATTTTGGAATAAAGTGTAATTGTAAGCCTTGTGTTTGTACCCAGGAGAGTTTGCGGGTATTGCTGGACCCGTTGGATTCTGGATATATTGATTTTGGGGTATTATCTGCTGTGGGACTTTGACAGATTGTGCCTTCAGGTGGGTGGCCTCGACTTCAAGACCTTTGGACTGTTCAGTAATTCTATTGATGTAGGATCATGCATGATAGTCCTTTGTAGCATGCTAGGATGTGAGAGTTGATACTCCTAGTGTTATTTGTTTAGCATGTGACCTTTGCTTCCTACTATCTGTTAAATTATAGTTATCTTGGAACTTGACCTAGCACCCCCGCCATATGTTGCTTATGTAACCAGACTAGTAGAAAACCCTCATCTGGGCTAGGTTTACTTATGCTTAGACATCCACACTGTTCTTCTATTCCTGGACATAGTTTCTTCCTCACCCGGTTAGTGGGCTGAGTGGTTGGGTTCTTTTAGTGTGGGATGCATATTACACTTGTGCTTGGGGGCCGAGTGGAGTCTGGTAGATAGAGTTAGTCGTTTAGATCTGGCGGGAGCCGTTTGGTAGACGGTGGTCCCGAGATGTTGTGTCCTTCGAGTTGGTTGTCACTACAATGGTAGTGGCAGTAGTGTACTAGTGACAGCAGGACCTTGAACCCAGAACCTTTTTGGACGCACACATGATTTTAGTCAGCCAATGTTTTCATCCAAGCCTCGCAGGGTCGCCTGAGTCTGTTCTTGTTTGATAGGACGAGGGCATAGCTCTTCGAGGTTTGGACATAAAACTGTTTTTCAAATTGTTTTCCTAAAAAGACTAAAATCATTAAAAATGAATTTCTCTCAGATCAAATGGCTTTCAGAAATAAATGTCACCTTTCCTATAAACTTACCCACTCGAGATGGTTCGAGTGGTCTGGGTTCTAAGGGCTGCCTTTTCTCTGGGTCGAGAACAACGAGGGGCTATGCCTAGAGCCTGTTCTTGTTGATTTGGGTTGTAGGTTCTAGTCTTTCGGGGTTCTCGGACCTTTCATTGTTGCCGGTTGTGGAGTATACCCGGCTAGTGAGTTGCATGTCGAGCTGTTATTCTTCTAAGGGCTTTTTCTGTTTTTGTTTCGGGACGAAAGCTACGGGACCGTGCCTGGAACATGTTCTTGTTTGATAGGGTTGTAGGTGTTGGTCCTTTGGAACTTTCGGGCCCTGATTAGTTCCCTCCGCATGTTTTGCCGAGGGAGTTGTGTTCCCGAACTGTAAGGGGGTCGGAAACTTCGATAGGCGGAGCCTGGATTCTGTTCTTGTTTGATTGGGGTTCTAGGCACCAACCTATCGGGATTTTCGAACCCTTATGGTGTCGGTCCTTCCTGTGTTACCTGTGAGTTTGGTGATCTGTTTTGGGGAGCCGTTGGGTTGATGGCAGTCCTAGCTGTTGGATATTTCCAGCTAGTGGGTTAGAGACGTGATGTTGGTTTTGTTGATCGTGGTTTTGGACTATTGTGACACCCCCAGAATTTGAATTAGTCCTATATATAAATGATATAATAGGACTAAATCTCTTAACCCGGCTATAGCATTTTGGATGGTAGCAAGATCCAAGAGGAACATGAGAGTTAAGCGTGCTAGAGCTAGAGTAGTTCTAGGATGGGTGACCCCCTGGGAAGTGGGGCGTCACAGCATAAATCTGTCACGCCCCGGGGGTCGAACCACGCCCCGGGCTCGCCAACAGACCCGCCGTCTGTACGGAAACTGCCGTACAGACGAAGCGTTCAACCTGCAAAGAGATCTATCGCTACACAAGCATCAGAGCGGAAAAGGAGCTATGCAGTAAGAAGGAAACGGAATAACAGAAATCACTAAATAAAAGAGTCCAAGTACAAGAGTCCACTATCTCACAAAACATAAGTACAGTACCACTGTCTAGTACAAAAGAGGAAACCAAAAAGGTACAGGTCACTCTATCTCTGACTCGACCAACTCGGGTAGGAACTAGTCGGCGACGCCCTTACCTAGGAACTAGTCGGCGACGCCCTTACCTCGGTCAGAGGACTCCGCACGAGCTGAGCCTGGAAAAGACGCCTCAGGAACACCTGTCACACGCAGCGGGTGTGAGATCAACAGCAAAAGCAGATCTCAGTGGGGACCGCTGTCAGAACTCACGGTGCGCCCACCAAGGTCCGCTGGAGGCAAAAACAGATAGATAGATAGATAGATAGATAGATAGATAGATAGATATGCATGCAGGAAATGAATCTACTACTATATGCCTCAATACTATGCTCGAAGGAAAACCATCTAAGACATATGCCCACAACCACCCGCTCATGTCACCAAATCTCAACGACTGCCATAGGGGCCAGTCAAGCCTGCGCCTGTCGACTAGGAGCGCACCTGCCCACCACCACACATCCACTTGAGGACGGGATTTACGTGGGGCGTCCTGTCCGACTGTCTCTATCTCTCTCAAGTAGCCGCCTGGTAGCACGGCCAGGGGCGAGTACCCACCTGGTAGCACGGCCAGGGGTATCAATATCTCAACGCGTCCGGAGCGTGACCCGAGGGGTGCGACCCCACCGGGTATGGATCAAGTCACATCTGTCTCAGCAAGCGGCATCTGCAGGCTAAAATCCTCGATCAAATAGATCGGAAAACTCGAATGACTCTACTCACCATCAAGTCGGAAAATCAACCCTCGACTAAATCTGGTAATGCTACTAACATCCTGAGACTCTGGAGTATAGCTAGAAAATCTAGGAATCCCCCTTTCTCGGCCCCCGGCACGAGATCAACACACACAAGGGGTTTCCAACGATTTAGAACAATATCCCGACGGTTACCAGATAAGAGTAATAATGGAAAGGAACACGATACCTTTGCATTTCGAAGCAATGTAGAGCAATCTTAGACTTTTAAAATAAAGCAACCCACCTGAGCACAACTACGAAAATCGCGTGCCAAGCGAAGGCCCCGAAGCGATCCTGCAGCTCCTCGCGGCAAAGCGTGCACCACCGGTCACGTAGAAAGCTAGCACCAAGTCACCACTGCGGAAACGGTGAAAACAAAGGTCAGAAAAACCCGCGGCCCCAAACCGCGCTCAAAACGGCGGTACAAACCCACCGCCGACGAAGAACGCCGCGCGTTGCGCGGAAAACCCCTTGCGCACCCGCCGCGGCGCACCGTCGAGCCGAAGACAACGGCACAGAGCCGCCCACGGCCGAACAGCCCAATGAACCCGGCCCCGCGTGGCGGCGGCACCCGCGCGGCCGGCAGCGCCGCGCGGCCCCATGGGCTGCCCGCGCGGCGCCCTGCAGTGCCGCGCGCCCAGCGCGCGGCCTGTAGGGCCGCGCGGCCCCATGGGCTGCCCGCGCGGCACCCTGCAGTGCCGTGCGCCCAGCGCGCGGCCTGCAGGGCCGCGCGGCCCCATGGGCCGCCCGCGCGGCGCCCTGCAGGGCCGCGGGGCCCCATGGGCCGCCCGCGCGGCGCCCTGCAGGGCCGCGCGGCCCCATGCCGCAGCTCCCGAGCCGACCGGCGCCCTGCTGCACACAAATGGCAGCAGGGCGCATGCTGCGCGCGGCGCTCATGCGCGCCCGCGCAGCGGCAGCCCTCGCAGCCACGCGCCGCCAAAATCGCGCGCGCGCGGCTTGCACAGAAACAGCCACCCCGGACAACTAGTCCGCACAGCCGCAACCACGGGGAAAGAAAAGAAAGAAGAAGAAGAAGAGAACTCCAAAAACCCACGAAATAAAAATAAGCAAAGTGAACACCAACCTCGTCGTTGCCGTCGCGCGCACCTCGCTCGGCGCTCCCCGGCGACCAACAGACGGTTCACTCCAAAAGGCCTCCTTGAAAGCTCCAGCCTCTTCCCTCTCCTTCCCTTCCTCTCTGTTTCACCAAGCCAAAAGGAAAAAGCCCTCCTGCTGCTGCTTGCTTGATGGAGAAGAGAGGGTGAGGTGGAGGCACTTAAATAAACAAGGCAGCAAGGTAAGCTTTTTAACTAACCTTAATTAAATAAGCCACCTACCACAATTAAGGCCCCTCTCCAATCCTCTGCCAGCTCCTCACAGCAACAGCAAAACACAAAAAAAAGAAACCAACTTAATAAAACCCCCTTTTTCAAATAAATAAAATAATTAAATAAATAGACCAAAGGGCCCCAGCAACTCACTTTTCGACCTCGGGCTTTCCGCTGCAGCCCGGAACCTCCCGTGCTCCGCTGTAAACTGAAAATACACATGCTCGCAGCTTTCCTCACCCAAAAAGCTCATCAGAAGAGTCGGTAGGCTCAAACTAAAAACCGGCATACTACACTCTCCCCCCCTTCAAACGGTTTCGTCCTCGAAACCCAAAAAGTTCCAAACTCACGAAGGGGTCTCAAATAGATCAGGATAGGCAATCCTCAGCTGATCCTCGGGCTCCCAAGTAGCCTCTCTCTCATCGCGGTGGCTCCAAAGTACCTTTACATAAGGTATAACCCGATTGCGCAATTCCCTCGTCTCACGAGCAAGAATTCGCATCGGGCGCTCCTGAAAGTGCAGCTCCTCATCCATCTCCAGGGAAGTGAAATCCAGTACGTGTGAGGGATCATACACATACTTCCTCAAAACGGAAACATGGAATACATCGTGAGTACCCGACAATCGCGGCGGTAGAGCAATCCGATAGGCGACCGGTCCGATGCGCTCTAAAATCTCGAAGGGTCCAATAAAACGCGGGCTCAGCTTCTCGCGCACTCCAAAGCGCCGTATCCCTCGAGCGGGCGAGACTTTCAGAAACACATGATCTCCCACCTGAAACTCCAAGTCTCGCCGCCTACTGTCGGCGTAGCTCCTCTGTCGGCTCTGCGCAGTCACCAGATGACGCCGAATAATCTTTACTTTATCCTCTGCATCCAAAAGTAAATCAGGCCCCAAAGTTTTCCTTTCACCCACGTCATTCCAACACAAAGGCGATCGACATTTCCTACCATACAATGCTTCATAGGGCGCCATCTGGATACTCGCCTGGAAGCTATTGTTGTAGGCAAACTCCGCTAACCTCAGATGTCGATCCCAACTGCCACTGAAGCTCAAGACACAAGCCCTCAACATGTCCTCCAGAGTCTGAATAGTCCGCTCGGACTGCCCGTCGGTCTGTGGGTGGAAGGCGGTGCTAAACTGAAGCTGGGTCCCCAAGGCCCCCTGTAAGCTCCTCCAGAACTGCGAAGTGAACCTCGGGTCCCTGTCTGATACAATAGAAGCTGGTATCCCATGAAGCCTCACAATCTCGTCAAGGTACAACTGCGCTAACCTCTCCAAAGTCCAACCTGACTGAATCGGCAGAAAGTGGGCTGATTTGGTCAAGCGATCTACTATCACCCAAATGGCGTCAGCCCCACTCTGAGTCCTCGGTAGTCCAACAATAAAATCCATAGTGATGCAATCCCACTTCCACTCAGGGATCGGTAGGCTTTGCAACTTGCCCGCTGGAACCTGATGCTCTGCTTTAACCTGCTGGCAAGTTAGACAATGAGCTACAAACCTACCGACGTCCCTCTTCATGCCTGGCCACCAGAACTGAGCCCTCAAATCTCTATACATCTTTGTCCCCCCCGGGGTGGAGGGTGTAAGGTGTATAGTGGGCCTCCCTAAGGATCAACTCTCTAATCTCAGAATCCACGGGCACACAGTAGCGGTCCCTGTACCTAAGTACTCCCGCTGCATCCACAGAAAAGTCCCCATCCTGGCCACGCTGCACCTGGTCTCTGATCCCCTCAAGATAGGGGTCTCCACTCTGCTTCTCTCTAATCCTGTCCAGCAGAGTGGGCTGCAAGACCATAGACATCAGTCTTGCGGAAACCCCAGGGGCCACAACCTCCAAACCCAAACTCCTCAGCTGCTCTCTCAGTGGTCCCTGCTGGGTAATAAGCATGCTCAAGGTCTGCCCTGCTAGCCGGCTCAAAGCATCCGCGACTACGTTGGCCTTGCCGGGATGATACAGAATACTCAAGTCATAATCCTTCAGCAGCTCAAGCCACCGGCGCTGCCTTAAGTTGAGTTCTCTTTGAGTGAACAGATATTTCAAACTCTGATGATCGGTGAAGATCTCGCAGTGCTCGCCGTACAAATAATGACGCCAGAGCTTCAAGGCATAAACAACGGCAGCTAGCTCAAGGTCATGCGTAGGGTAATTTCTCTCATAATCCTTTAACTGGCGCGAAGCAAAGGCAATTACCCTACCATGCTGCATCAATACACATCCAAGGCCGCTGTGGGAGGCGTCACTGTAAATCACGTACCCCTCTCCCATGACAGGTAGTGCAAGGACTGGTGCTGTAGTCAACCTCTGCTTCAACTCCTCGAAGCTCTGCTGGCATTGCTCCGACCAATCAAACCTTACCCCTTTCCTGGTCAATCTGGTGAGGGGAGTAGAGAGCTTCGCAAAGCCCTCTACAAACCGATGGTAGTAGCCTGCAAGGCCCAAAAAACTCCGTATCTCAGTCACCGTCGTCGGTCTAGGCCAATCCCGAACTGCGTCGATCTTCGTCGGGTCCACTGCCACTCCTGCGGCTGATACCACATGGCCCAGAAAAGAAACTTCCCGAAGCCAGAAGGCACACTTTTTTAACTTGGCATACAGCTCCTTCTCTCTCAGAAGCTGTAGCACTATCCGCAAGTGCTCCTCGTGCTCAAAATCGCTACGGGAATATACTAAAATGTCATCTATGAAAACCACCATGAAACGGTCCAAGTACGGCTGGAACACTCGGTTCATCAGATCCATAAACGCAGCCGGGGCATTCGTCAAACCAAAAGGTAACACCGTGAACTCGTAATGCCCATACCGAGTCCTAAACGCCGTCTTGGATACATCCTCGGCCCTCACCCTCAGCTGGTGGTAACCGGATTGAAGATCTATCTTCGAGAAGACCGTAGCTCCCTGAAGCTGATCAAATAAATCATCAATCCGAGGAAGTGGATACTTGTTCTTGACGGTCACTTTATTCAATTCCCGATAGTCCACACAAAGCCTAAGTGACCCGTCCTTCTTCTTTACAAACAGAATCGGGGCTCCCCAAGGAGAAACACTAGGTCGCACAAACCCGCGATCCAAAAGATCCTGCAGCTGAGCCTTTAACTCCCTCAATTCCGCCGGGGCCATCCTGTAGGGTGCCTTAGAGATTGGTGTAGTTCCGGGAACTACATCAATCACGAACTCAATCTCTCAATCCGGCGGCATAGACGATAACTCAGGAGGGAACACATCTGGATACTCTCGGACGATAGGAATGTCCTCGAGCCCAGGCATCGCCGTAGGCACCTCTACAACAGTAGCTAAGAAAGCGATACATCCACGGCTCATCATCTGACGTGCTCTAGCAGAAGAGATCGTCGCAGCAAAAAGAGTGCTCTGACAACCCCTAAAAACGAACTCCTGCTGCCCTGGCGAGCTCGGGGCGTGGTTCGACCCCCGGGGCGTGACAGATTTATGTGGTATCAGAGCGGAAAAGGAGCTATGCAGTAAGAAGGAAACGGAATAACAGAAATCACTAAATAAAAGAGTCCAAGTACAAGAGTCCACTATCTCACAAAACATAAGTACAGTACCACTGTCTAGTACAAAAGAGGAAACCAAAAAGGTACAGGTCACTCTATCTCTGACTCGACCAACTCGGGTAGGAACTAGTCGGCGACGCCCTTACCTCGGTCAGAGGACTCCGCACGAGCTGAGCCTGGAAAAGACGCCTCAGGAACACCTGTCACACGCAGCGGGTGTGAGATCAACAGCAAAAGCAGATCTCAGTGGGGACCGCTGTCAGAACTCACGGTGCGCCCACCAAGTCCGCTGGAGGCAAAAACAGATAGATAGATAGATAGATAGATAGATAGATAGATAGATAGATAGATATGCATGCAGGAAATGAATCTACTACTATATGCCTCAATACTATGCTCGAAGGAAAACCATCTAAGAACATATGCCACAACCACCCGCTCATGTCACCAAATCTCAACGACTGCCCATAGGGGCCAGTCAAGCCTGCGCCTGTCGACTAGGAGCGCACCTGCCCACCACCACACATCCACTTGAGGACGGGATTTACGTGGGGCGTCCTGTCCGACTGTCTCTATCTCTCTCAAGTAGCCGCCTGGTAGCACGGCCAGGGGCGAGTACCCACCTGGTAGCACGGCCAGGGGTATCAATATCTCAACGCGTCCGGAGCGTGACCCGAGGGGTGCGACCCCACCGGGTATGGATCAAGTCACATCTGTCTCAGCAAGCGGCATCTGCAGGCTAAAATCCTCGATCAAATAGATCGGAAAACTCGAATGACTCTACTCACCATCAAGTCGGAAAATCAACCCTCGACTAAATCTGGTAATGCTACTAACATCCTGAGACTCTGGAGTATAGCTAGAAAATCTAGGAATCCCCCTTTCTCGGCCCCCGGCACGAGATCAACACACACAAGGGGTTTCCAACGATTTAGAACAATATCCCGACGGTTACCAGATAAGAGTAATAATGGAAAGGAACACGATACCTTTGCATTTCGAAGCAATGTAGAGCAATCTTAGACTTTTAAAATAAAGCAACCCACCTGAGCACAACTACGAAAATCGCGTGCCAAGCGAAGGCCCCGAAGCGATCCTGCAGCTCCTCGCGGCAAAGCCTGCACCACCGGTCACGTAGAAAGCTAGCACCAAGTCACCACTGCGGAAACGGTGAAAACAAAGGTCAGAAAAACCCGCGGCCCCAAACCGCGCTCAAAACGGCGGTACAAACCCAACCGCCGACGAAGAACGCCGCGCGTTGCGCGGAAAACCCCTCGCGCACCCGCCGCGGCGCACCGTCGAGCCGAAGACAACGGCACAGAGCCGCCCACGGCCGAACAGCCCAAAGAACCCGGCCCCGCGTGGCGGCGGCACCCGCGCGGCCGGCAGCGCTGCGCGGCCCAAGGGTTGCCCGCGCGGCGCCCTGCAGTGCCGCGCGCCCAGCGCGCGGCCTGCAGGGCCGCGCGGCCCCATGGGCTGCCCGCGCGGCACCCTGCAGTGCCGCGCGCCCAGCGCGCGGCCTGCAGGGCCGCGCGGCCCCATGGGCCGCTCGCGCGGTGCCCTGCAGGGCCGCGCGCCCAGCGCGCGGCCTGCAGGGCCGCGGGGCCCCATGGGCCGCCCGCGCGGCGCCCTGCAGGGCCGCGCGCCGAGCGCTCGGCCTGCAGGGCCGCGGGGCCCCAAGGGCGCCCGCGCGGCCCCCTCGCAGTGCCGCGCGCCCAGCACGCGGCCTGCAGGGCCGCGGGGCCCCAAGGGCGCCCGCGCGGCACCCTCGCAGTGCCGCGCGCTCGCGCGGGGCCTGCAATGCCGCGCGGCACAGGGGCCGCCCGCGCGGCACCCTGCAGTGCCGCGCGGCACCCCTGCAGTGCCGCGCGCCAAGCGCGCGGCCTGCAGTGCCGTGCGGCACAGGGGCCGCCCGCGCGGCACCCCTGCAGTGCCGCGCGCCAAGCGCGCGGCCTGCAGGGCCGCGCGGCCCCATGCCGCAGCTCCCGAGCCGACCGGCGCCCTGCTGCACACAAATGGCAGTAGGGCGCATGCTGTGCGCGGCGCTCATGCGCGCCCGCGCAGCGGCAGCCCTCGCAGCCACGCGCCGCCAAAATCGCGCGCGCACGGCTTGCACAGAAACAACCACCTCGGACAACTAGTCCGCACAGCCGAAACCACGGGGAAAGAAAAGAAAGAAGAAGAAGAAGAGAACTCCAAAAACCCACGAAATAAAAATAAGCAAAGTGAACACCAACCTCGTTGTTGCCGTCGCGCGCACCTCGCTCGGCGCTCCCCGGCGACCAACAGACGGTTCACTCCAAAAGGCCTCCTTGAAAGCTCCAGCCTCTTCCCTCTCCTTCCCTTCCTCTCTGTTTCACCAAGCCAAAAGGAAAAAGCCCTCCTGCTGCTGCTTGCTTGATGGAGAAGAGAGGGTGAGGCGGAGGCACTTAAATAAACAAGGCAGCAAGGTAAGCTTTTTAACTAACCTTAATTAAATAAGCCACCTACCACAATTAAGGCCCCTCTCCAATCCTCTGCCAGCTCCTCACAGCAACAGCAAAACACAAAAAAAAGAAACCAACTCAATAAAACCCCCTTTTTCAAATAAATAAAATAATTAAATAAATAGACCAAAGGGCCCCAGCAACTCACTTTTCGACCTCGGGCTTTCCGCCGCAGCCCGGAACCTCCCGAGCTCCGCTGTAAACTGAAAATACACATGCTCGCAGCTTGTCTCACCCAAAAAGCTCATCAGAAGAGTCGGTAGGCTCAAACTAAAAACCGGCATACTACAACTATAGCCTGCATGAGCCATATTGAGCTCGACAGAGATGCGCGGATACTTTCCTCGGTGGGGTCGCGCCCCTCGAGTGCCACTCCGGAGTTGGGCCTGTTACTTAGCTATCGTGACTTGTCGACGCAGTCCCTCTGGCTGGGCCAGTTTTGGCAGTCACGGACACCCTACGGTAGACCCGTCCTTTTGTAGATGTGCGGCAGTAGGTGGGCGCAGGTTTTGACTTGACCCTATGCGGCAGTCAGTGTAGATTGGGTGAGTATACTGAGTTCGAGTCGATGCATCATTTTTATCTGTATCACTCTTTGAGCATAGTAGATAGAGGCAGGGTAGCTGTAGAGTTAGTTTCAGCTTTCCTTTCTTCAGTTTTCTGTTATCTTATGCCTCTATTAGACTTAGTGGGCAGACCGTCGGGCTTGTTGGCAGCACCCACTGAGAACTACTGTGGGATGTAGTTCTTACACCCATCGTGGTGTCTTTTTCCCCAGGGACTTCTACTCCTGTTCCTGTTGCTCATGTTGCTGATCCTGCTGATCGAGGTGAGGGAGTCGCGAGATAGATCCCTACCAGTCGTCTTCCAGAGAGAGTAGATGTACCCACTTTTTATATGTTGAGAGTGTTATGTTGAGAGACCTTTGTAGTGAGGTTTAGAGTTGTACTTTTCTTTTACAGTTTGAGAGACTTATGTATTATTTTTTGTGAGGACTTGGACTGTACTTCTGTGGAGTTGTATTTATTTTATTTATAGCAGTTTACTTTTCAGCTCTGATATCTGTATAGTGTAGTATTTTTCTTATGCAGGTTAGTCGCTTCGTCTATACGGGGCTTTCCGTATGGGCGGCGGATCTGTTGGCGAGCCCGGGTCGCAGTTTCGACGCCAGGGCGTGACAAGAACCCACCTATTTTGGGTTTTTGCCTATATATAGGCCATTTGAGCCCTCTTTTCGGGTTATTGGAGCTGCTCTTGGGGGCTTCTCTGGCTGAGGACCTTCTCCACCCAATCCACCATATTTCTTGGGATCTTGAGGATTTTTGGTGGCCACGGCATCGGCGATTTCTGCGATTCGACGCACTGCGACGTTCCTCTTTTGTTGGCTCTTTCCGTCGCATTTCAGTCCACGAGCTCTCCTGGGCTACCCCGAAGGAGTTTTTAGCCGATTCTTGCGGCATCGGTTTCATGACAGGTAGGCCCACATTTTTCGTATTTTACACTTCCGTCTGTTTCGAGTTTTTATTGGGTTTTTAGGATCACCTTTAGAACCCATTTTCTACGACAGATTTTTGGATAGCGGATGAGTATTTATGGGTTTTCTCGGCCTACGAGTGTCGAAACGGGGCGTATAAATACACGATTTGCATCTACACTTTGCGAGGATCACAACGGTGATTTTTCTGGAATTTTTAGAGGACTCCTCGCAGATGAAAATTAGCCATCTTTGTGACTAATTTCATAGACAGCATAGTGCAGTTTTGTTGGGACTAAGTTTTGCACTATATTCGACTTTGTTGCAGTTTTTGCTGGGATTTCGGTGTTGCGCGAAGAAAGGGAAAGTTAAAACTTGTCATCGCAATCGGCGTGAGCATTTTACTTGTTGGTCCCGAACAGGAATTGTGCGTGATTTCTTATCTGCACCTTTGTTGCACGCCCGCTGATATTTGTGCACCGCATTGCTGGACAACACTTCGCTGTTTTGCTCGCCACCGCTGATCTAGGAGGAGTTTTTAGGAGATTCTTATTTTGTTGGGACCGTAGACTCTGTGGGAACGCGCGTGCTATACCTTTGGCCGAGGGACTTCGGATTTGCGCGTTCTACGTGGGTTGGATTTTCCTTCAAATTGACGGACTATTTTCTAATTCTATCTTGTAGTGGACATGCATGATAGATATGTTATTGTAGATACATGCAGGGTAGAGTTAGTGACTTATTTATTGATCGAGATATATGCATGATATCGTAGGGGATTTATTTACCGATGTAGGATGATGCATGATAGTATACGGGAATAATTATGGATTAATTTGATTACATGCTAGAGTTAGCATTTTTTTTAGCATCGGTTATGTTGTATGTTTAATTGTGGAACCTTGACTAGCACCCCATCATATGTTCGCATGTTTAACCAGACTAGTAGAAAACCCTCACTTGGGCTAGATTCTTTTATGCTTTAGTCTTCCTACACATTGCATGTTTTTCCCCTGGACTTAGAGTTGTCTCCTCGCCCGTGTAGTGGGCCGAGTAGTCGGGATAGTGTAAGACGCATGTTGTGCTCGCGCCGGGGGGGAGTGGAGTATGGTGCTAGTGTCGGGAGCCGTTTGGGATGACGGTGATCCCGGATTGTCGGGTTTTCCTCTGATTTGGTTCATCGCCACTGAGTGGTGGCGATGTTGATCTTATGATAGCAGGACCTTGAACCCAGAGATACTTTTGGATACACATGATTTTGGTAAACTGATGTTTCTTCCCAAGCTTCGAGGGGCGCAAGAACCCGTTCTCATTTGATTAGGGCAATGGCACTAGTTCTTCGGGACTTGGGAAAATAAAACCGTTTTCAACTAATTTTCTTATAAACTAAATGATATTAAAATTGGGTTTTTCCTCCAAACAAGATGGTTTCTTTAAAAAGAAATACTTTTGTCCTCACCCAGAGAGGGCTCGAGCAAAAAGGGGTTTTCGAAAACAAATGTTATTTTTTATATAAATCTCTTCACCCCGCCGAGGGTTCGAGTAATCTGGGTTCCAAGGGCTGCCTCTTTTCGGGACGAGAGCTACGGGCGGCTGTGCCTGGAACCTGTTCTTGTTTGATTGGGGTTGTAGGCATCAGCTTCCCGGAATTCTCGGTCCCGGCGATGTTGGTCTGTTGGGTTCGATGTTGGGCCGATGGGTGTACCGGTCCCGGTGTTGTTAGTCGGTTGGGTTCGTTGTTTTGGGTCAGCAAGTTCTTTCGATCTGTTCGATCATGGTTTTGATTTCAGCCTGCATGCGCTTCAGTTCTGGTTCTCGATCTCTGCTCAGTTCTTTTCCTTAGTGGGGTCGCTCGCCTTGAGTGCCGCTCCGGATGCGATGGTATATTGGTTCGTGGTACGCCCTACATAAATCCGGCCCCATGCGTGGGAGGTAGATCAGCGTATATCAGCCCGTTGGGACGCCTACATAAATCTTGCCCAATGCTTGGGAGGTGGTTGTAGATTAGTGCAGGCTTGACTGGCCCCTTTTGGACAGTTATTACGATAGGGTCTTTTGGGCACCTCGAGTTAGAGTGATTGCATATCATCATCTGTTTTACTCGCCCATTGAGCATGATAGATAGAGGCATGGTAGCTGTAGATTTCTTTTCCAGCTAATTTATTCTTATTTACAGTATTTCTGTTATCTTATGCCTCTAGTAGACTTAGTGGGCAGACCGTAGGAGTGGAGACGGTACCCACTGAGAACTACGTGACGGAGTAGTTCTCACACCCTCTGTTGGTGACAGTTTTGTAGAGGCTTTCCTTCCGTCCATGCTTCTGTTGGCTCGACGGACCATGGTGAGGGAGTCGCGTGTTAGATCCCTTCCAGTGTTGTCTTTTGGTGAGATAGATGTACCAACCCGGATTGTGAGTTTTACTGTACACTGTTGTATTTATGTTTTTAGTATATCTCCTGTCACGCCCCGAGGTCGAAACTGCGACCCGGGCTCGCCAACAGATCCGCCACCTATGCGGAACCCCGCATAAGCGAAGGGTTTAACCTGCAAAATATCATCTAACAACTAAATAGATATCAGAGCTGAAGAAAAACTGCTGTAATAAAAACCTGAATCACTGTACAACTGAAAAACAAAGGTACAATATCCATCTCCCAAAAATAATGATACAATAATCCGGTCCACCGAAACTGTAATACAAGTAAAAGCCACCTATACATCATCTACAAATCCAAAAAGGGAGATAAACTGAAATAATAAAATACAACTGAGTACAGTGAAACCCACAAACAGGGCTGGTACATCTATCCCACTGTAGAAATCAACACTGGTAAGGGTCTATCTCGCGACTTCCTCGCCTCGAACCGTCAACAGAAAGATCCGCAACTCCCGCAGCAGACACTGCAAAACAAAGGGAGAAAAGGGGAAGAACAACAATGGGGGTGAGAACCACAAGTAAAACCAGCAGCCTACCCCTGTGGGTAAAGCCTCAAAC
Source organism: Tillandsia leiboldiana (assembly GCA_029204045.2). Classification (NCBI taxonomy): domain Eukaryota; kingdom Viridiplantae; phylum Streptophyta; class Magnoliopsida; order Poales; family Bromeliaceae; genus Tillandsia; species Tillandsia leiboldiana. Next base: position 22,419 of record JAQNDB010002041.1, read on the forward strand.
CCCGACGTACCCACTAAGTCTACCAGAGGCAAGAAAAGGAATAAGAGAGGTGGTAAGCTATAAACAGAACTACTGATAAAAGGAAGCTACCACTAAAATGCCTCTAAATGCCGAGCTAATAAGGATAGCTGCAAGTATGCATCAGAAAATAGTATCTAACCTGCCTGCCCGAATAAACCCAATCAATGAACCAGTAAGAACTGGTACTGCCTGCCGTGCCTGCCAAATCGGGTATGCCAGCCTACGCATAACACCGATAGGGGATAGGAGTCTCAAGGACTCAAAGTCTGTATATCGCACACTCCGGAGTGGCACTCGATGGGAGCGACCCACACGAGTAAAGTGCCTGAGTAACAAGTAACCAGTATCAATAATATAGCAGGACTGGATCATGACTCTAATCAAAGTGGGAAAACCCCATCCACTACATAAAGCCCGATCCCCCAATCTGATGCAACTGTAAATACCCGGTCAGCCGCCCAAAGTCCGCGGTCGCCGCAATATCCCACAAATCCCCCAGATCAAGCCCGACCTGTCATCCCTAATCCGATGCACAAGTCACCATCCGGTCAACCGCCCAAAGTCCGCGGTAGCCGCAATACCCTGCCCTCAAGCCAGCCTGTCCCAGATCCCAAGAGTCTGTCTACACTATCCCAAAACCACCTGCCCGCGCACGAGCTACAAATACCCTGAACCTAGTATGAAAGGAGAAAAGCAAGAAACATGGTTTCTCCTAAGTCAAGTCCAACATGATAGTGTAGCAAAAAAAGGTGGCCTATCTAGATGACCATACAAGCATGAAGATGTCCCAAGATGATAAAAAGTAAACAGGTGTCGATGTTCTACATTTATTAGAGCATGCTATTCCCAAAATATTGGTGATTGCATAAGAACGTTAAGTGCAACATAGCCTATGCCTGCCAATACCACATACACGATGTTCACAAAGTATGAAAATAAGGAAGTGCCACACCTAATCACAAATCACATAAGATGGTACAACGCTGGTCAACCCTCACATTCATATAGGAATAAGCCCAAGATCATTTAACATCACTTAAACAGGGACATTCAATCAAGTATCACCAATGAATAGACTAAGGTTCAACAACTTTCATTGATCTCACATAGGATGAACATAGGATCCACCAACAACATCCAATCTCATTTGGAGGAATTTAGGAGTCATGAACAAAGCTTAGTCTCATAAGGAATAGGCCTCAACTCACAATGATAACCATCTTTTCATGAATGAACTAGGAATCAAAAGCATAGGTCATTCTCACATCGACTAAATCAATAACCAACACCAACACCCATTTTCACATAAACTAGATCAAAGATCAATCAACTCATTATTCTCACATAAATAGGTTATGAATCAACATCTATGCCCAACATCACACATTGTAGGTTAAGGATCAACAAAACCAACTACTCTCATATAAGCCATTCTCAAATAAATCAACCAAGTCCTCCTCACATAAGCAACCAAGCACTCCTCACATAACCCCATCAAGTCCTCACATAAATCAATCAACCATTCACATATAACCATCACCATCATTCTCACATAATAATGTTAATCATTCATCACAAGGTATAGGTTGAAGAGTGATTTCCCAATTACCCTCACATAGTATAGATTTAAGGATGATCACCTATAATCAACTTCATATGAAATAATGTAATATCAACCAACCGATCATTTATTCATGCATAAGCTAAGGATCAATCAACCTAACATAAATATGGAGATTTATGCATGATTCACCAAGGAAAAGAGGACAACAATCAACTATGCCATAAGGGAAACCAATAGCCCGAGTGGGTAAATCATTGTTTTCGGCATAACACAACCACCCACCTGAAACTTGACGATCCGATGCCCAATCTAGCTGAATTTTGGCGTGAGTAATCCTTATCCTCCCAGGAGTCCGATGCCGTGAAAATCATCCAAATCCGCCTCACGGATTGGGCGCAATCACTGAAACAATGCACACTGCGCACTCAAATTCCAGAATTTCAGCAATTGAAAATAAGTTTAAGAAGATGTAAGTGCAGCCCCAAATACCTCAATATGAAGTCTCTAACAGTAAAACAAAGATGTCCTCATTCAAACAAACATCTCCAAGTCCTCAAAATCCACTATTAATTTTCCTTAACATTCAAATGTAGCAAGAATTACAATGCTGTCCAAAAATTGCTAACATAAACTTGCTAGCATTTCCAAGCTTAATTAGGGGCTTTTCCAAAGGGATTCATCCACAGATCATAAAAGAGAATTTGCTCACATTGAAGTTAAGAAGAAGTGACAACTTGAATTTCTGCAAAAGACCTTATATCCACGAAGTTATCTGCATTCCAAGGTGCCTTGCTCAAATCAAAACTAAAACAGGGACTGCAGTAAACCATATAATCGCACTTAAAAAGATCATTAAAGTTACCTAATCAAACGTGCTCCAAATCCTGCAAGAGAGGTACCCTTGGATTCCTTGTCGAGAGTAGATACAAATTGAGCTAAATAACTCCAATTTTCGTGCTCGGATGAAGGAGAAAACCCATAAACACTTTGAACTATCACCAAGTTCCATCTGTACAGGACTGCAGCAAGGTGCTCCAAAGATCAAGAATAAACCCTAATAAAAACTCAGATCTGGGGAAAATTATACTTACCAATATTTTACATCTTCGAGTCCTGGAAATTTTCCCGCAAAAATCATCCAAAAATTCCACTCCTACAATTCAGAAAGGCCAAAATACCACAGATTGCCCCAAAATCTCAGGCTGCAACAAAGGGTCCCAAAGATGGCCTTAAAACTATGTAAAAACAGGAGATCTTGGGGAAGAGTTGAATACAAAAATTGTAGCCTTACCTCTTTTGAAGACGTAGAAATAAAAATGAGCTCAAAACTCCAAGAAATGAGTCCAGGGGAATTTTCGCACTGAAACGCGACGGGGAGGTTCACAAACTGCAACAATGGTGGTGCTTGCTTCATGGAGAAGATGATGGTGATGAAGCCTCTAAAACCCATCTCTTTGCTGATGAAAATGAAGGAGGGTTGCATATGATTCCTCTGTAGAAGTCCCCAGGGTTGGAAGTGTTGGGTTATATGTAATAAGGATCTAAATAGGGGAAAAAACACCTAGAGGGGGGTGAATAGGTGTAAACGTATAAACACTCAAAAATCGTTGCGATAAAAACCCAATGCGGAAATAAAAATAATACGCAAGATTTTTACGTGGAAAACTCCATCACCGGAGTAAAAAACCACGGGACCGATAACACGGCAGAAATCCACTAGAATTAAAACACGTACAAGGTGATTTACCGTACACACTTACGACTCAACCTTTTCCATACGCTCCTAGAGGATCTTCTCCGCTCGCTCCACGACGCTTCTCGAATCCACGATCTGCGCCCAACGCCGAATCCACGGCGTCCAACGTCGAATCCACGACGTCCGACCGAATCCACGGTCTTCACCCAATAGCACCCTTCGAATCCACGAACGTGCCTCGCTCCGAATCCACGAGAGCGGTTGAACCTTGAATCCACAAGGACACGCGAATCCACACGCCGATTTTTGGGGTAAATCGTTGTTTTTGGTGGTGATGATCCGCCGAATACTTAGATCAAAGATAGATCGGAAATACCATCTAAGTATTCATTAGTTTGATTCAACTCAAGATGTGAGTATGAAAACCTAGAATCAAACTAATCAATATAGATGAAGAAACATAGAGTATTCTCTAATGATTTCCTTTCTTCTCTATATGTGGATCTAGAGCCGTAAAAGATGATATATGAAAATGACGGCTATTTAGATTTTCGGCCTCTTTTTGGATTAACCCTAGAAAAAGAGTCATAGGGTCTATTTATAGGTTAGAAACCCTAGGAAGGAGATAAGAATCAAAAACCTAACATTTCTGGAAATTTTACGGACGGCGATCCGGATCGGATTAGCTGTGATCCGGATCGTCGTAACGAGTCAGGCAATTCCAGAAAAACAAAGGTTCGGGATCCGGATCGAAGTGCTTGATCCGGATCGTTCATACAGTTCACCAAACATCAACGTTCGGGATCCGGATTGCGAAGCCTGATCCGGATCGTTCAAGGAAGATGGTAAACTCAGTGTTCGGGATCCGGATCAAGAGAGGCTACGATCCGGATTGAACTGGTGTATGAACAAACCACCTTCGGGATCCGGATCGAACAACCTGATCCGGATCCTGAACATGTCCCAAGTCCAGTTTTTGATTTTTATGCAATGAAAGATTCTTCCAAGTGTTTCTACACTACAAGAAGTATTCGGATCACACAAAATCTTTAGTTAAACATACCTGATCCTTTTGAATTCTTCTTTCTTGAGATTGAGTTAAATGATCCAACTTTCTTCACCTTCAATCTTCAAGACTTGAGACTTTCACGAAACTACGCCAACTCAAATTCCGTAACAATCTCCCCCTTTGGCGGTTTCGTGACAAAACACAGATCCACTAAAGAAAATTCAAAAAGATATTTTTGTTGCTATCACCATACAACAAAAATTTACAATGGAGATCCGAAAATTTAAAAATATGAGATAAACTCCTAAAACAGACTCTAAACTTAGACATCTGTACTCTCTGCACAAAGAAATCATTCTTGACAAAAAGAGATCGTTAGATACCTCAAGAATATTTAGCATTCAAAACCTAGTACAGAGATAGAGTTTATCTGATCATCATGACATTTGAGAATTCAGATATGTAAAAGAATCATAGTCAAAAACCAACATATCTTCTATGCAATCAAAAACCAAATGTCACAAAGTGTTAGTCCAACATCAACTTGTTAGTCATATTACATGCCCAAATAGTTAGTCGAATAGTTAGTAGAGACATGCAAACAATCACAAGATAAAAACCAAAGTTGAAGTTGAAGTGATACTTACCTTGATGTATACAAATTTTCACATCAGCATTGTTCATCATTGTACCTTGATGCAGTCATCATTGTTCATCATTGTACCTTGATGTATACAAGATCACAATTTTCACAATATCATTGTTCAAGTTCTCTAAACTCTCTCCCCCTTTTTGTCACAAACAAAGCCAAAATTACCAAAACTTGAAGGAGAGTTAAAAATTTCAAAGAAAATGTTTCGAAATTTAAGAACTAGAACTAAGATTAAGTCCTAAAAACTGAAAAACCTGCACAAGAAAAGGTTAAAAATCTGCAAAAGAATAAAAAGAAAGGAATCAGTCATCAGATTCGGAGTCTTCAGAGCTCGTGCAGCCCATCTTAGAAAACATCTTTTTCACCAGCTTGGTCATTGAATTGACCTTCTTAGTTATGGTAATGTGAGCTGCCGTGATGAGCTCGAGCTCATTGGAGATTCTCGTCTGTGCCTTGGAAATCTGTTCCTGCTCAACAGATAATCGTTGTTGTTCTTTGTAGATGGATGAGACTGATGCTTCATCCGCTGGTGTGGGTGCTGGTTGTGATGGTGACGCGGAAGTGCCGCTACTAGGTTTCGTTCCGCACGGAGGGACTGGAGTGACATGGGGCAATTTGTGAAGTGACTTCACAACGGTGGACTCATCGATCATACCCAAACATTGATGATAAGTCGGTGAGGTAATGTCAACCTGGAATTTCTTCAAGATCCTCATTATAATCAGTGGAAATGGAATTCTTTCTGTGGGATGAGGGTGCTCAACATATCTTGTCATTCTATTCCAAATAATGTATGGAATGTTGATATTCAATCCCATTGCCTCAGACGGATGTCCTAAGAGATACAAAAATAGCATTCGATCCCATCTCAAGACTTTCGTCTGCATATTTGGAAGGATATTGTAACAAGTGATGAAGTTTAGAAATCGGTACTCAAGACGAAGTTCCTTGGATCTGATCGATTTCTCCGTTGATTGCGTTCCTTCCAAACAAATTCCCTTTATAACCATTTGCCACACAGTGTTCGTCAAAACCTTTCCCTTCAAGTAATTAACTCCTGTCTTGCTGGCAGGCATTCCCAAAACCTCGCCAATCAATTGTGGTGTAATTTTGAATCTTGTGCCTTGGATGTTCGTGTAAAATTCCATTGGACCGTTTTCAATTTCACGAAGGTGCCGTGCATTTGTATAGAAGGCCCTTACAAGATGCAGACAGTATCCAAGCACTTCTGGAAAACGACAAACTTGAATAAGGTTTCCTTGTTCAATCAGAACGCCAAACTCAGGAGAGTGATCTCGTAGAGCCTCAATATTGACATGCCTCTCACCAATGCATTCACGATTCTCAAATGCCCTTAGGCGATCCGCATTAACGAACACTTGTTCCTCCCGAGGTGGAGAATCCGGAGTAATCGGTTCGTTAGACATGAAACCTCGTGCTCGTCCAAACCGTCGAGCGAGTCGTTTCCTTTTCACCGAGATGGTTGGTGCAGTCATAGGTGCTTTACCTTTGTCCATGGGTGCTTTTTCTTTCGATGCATCGGACGCTTTTCCTTTTGAACCATCAGACGCCTTTTGTTCAGGCAATGAGTCATCATCATCTGTCAATTCAGTCCAATCTACCTCGTGACAATCTACTTCTGTGTCGCTGATCACATGAAACTCACCCTTTTGTTGTGTTTTCTTAGCTCTTTTTAACTTGTTTGTGGCCCGAGTGTGCACCATAGTGACCAATAAAAGAATGATCCATGAGAATCCCATTGATCCAAGTGCTTTAAGAAGATTAAAATCCTGTGAGCAACAACTCAAGAACACATGAGAAAATTGTTAATTTTCAAAGATTTGAAAAATTGTACCCAAACAATCATAATCATGTAGAGAGACTAAGAATCAAATTAGTTTTGCAAAAGGACTTTTAAAAATAGATCAATTGCATGATTTTCGAAAATCCTTATTATATGCCCTAAAACCGAAATTTTAGAAATCGAAGCCTAAAAATCCGTTAATCAGGAGAATACCTAGCATATAATCAAAACTAATCTACCCAGAGTTCTTATTTCAAAAGAAATTTGATCAAAAACCATCCACAAACAAAGTTGATCCAAGAAATTCATCACGTTTGAGGAGGAAAAGAGAAAAACGGTGAAAAACCGAGATTTTGATCAATAAAACTTACTTGGAGTTGAAGAACTTGAGTTTGAAAGCTTCCAGGAAGGATGAAATCTAGAGAGAGAGTCTCTGGAAACTTTGGAACAAAAGATTGGAGTAAAAGAAATTAAAACCCTTTTGTTCTTTATAAAACCCTAGCCGCGATCCGGATCAGTTCATGATTGCGATCCGGATCGGCTACCCGCAGTGAGAAACTGCGTTCGGGATCCGGATCGGCAGGTCCAATCCGGATCGTCAGCCCGCAGAAGAAAACCTGCGTTCGGGATCCGGATCATCTTGCCCGATCCGGATCGGCTCCAACTTTTTCTTTAGAAAATTTCAGAGAAATTCAAGAAAAACCAGAAAAAGATTGTAAGCACAAATGTGTATCAACTTTAAACAAAAATCATCGTTTCATACAACAAGAATTAGATTATGCCAAATCTATCAATAATATCCAAAAATGAAACGAAAATTTACAAAAATTAAATCCCTTAAAGTTGAACACCTTCAATTACATCTAACTTGATCTTATGAGTAATGCCTTTATCAAATCATCAATTCAGTAAAGAAAATGAAATACAAAGATCAATAGATGTTTGAAATCCCAAATATAGTAGATAATGTATCTAGACAATCTGTTGAAGAGAGTGGCTCTTTGAGCATCTTTCTTTAAAAACCCACCTTATACCAACCTTGAAATTTGACGGAGTCAAGTATTTCAACATGCATTATACTTAATCAAAATTTGAACAACCATGCTTGGTATACATGTGGTAGCTGCACACAATACTCGGACGACCGAGGTGGTAGCTCTTTCCTCCATGTGGTGGTAGTTTTCACACTCCTCATTGGGATGTAACTCTTTCCACATCTTTTGAGCATTTTACTTTTTCTATGACTCCCCCTCAATTGGCTATCAATTATTTAAGATATAAAGTATTCAACCAAATATTGATCTCGATTTCATACTCGACTAAGCAGTCAAATAAGATAATGACTATACCAAGAGATCATTGAGAGAGAGAAATTGACTTTGATCACTCAGAAGATGATTTAATTAACATAAATGATCATTGCAACAGTGAAATATTATGATGGCAAAAGCATAATAAATTTCTAAATGTGCGAAAAGATGCAATTAAAGTCAATTATGATCTATGCTCAATTAATGTCCTATGTACAAACATAGATAATGAACAAAACAAAAACAAATACAAAACCTATCCTAAGCAAAGGTTTCAAAAAGAAGTTTATTTCAAGGAAAGCATTCCAATTGCTTTTCGTAAATGAATAAAACGTTTTTGATCCAAAGGTTTTTTTAGAATGTCAGCTAATTGATCCTCAGTTGAAATATATGAAAGTTGAAGAGTATTTGATTCAACTAGCTCTCTAAGAAAATGATATCTAAGTTCAATATGTTTTGTTCTAGAGTGCAACACAGGGTTTTTAGAAATGTTAATTGCACTTGTGTTGTCACAAAGAATTGTTACCGAAGATGCTGAAATGCGGAAGTCGCTCAATACGCTCTTCATCCAAATGAGTTGAGTTGAGCAACTTCCAGCTGAAATGTATTCCGCTTCGGCAGTCGAGAGTGCTATGCAATTCTGCTTTTTACTGTGCCATGCAACAAGGCAATGGCCAAGATAGAAGCATGCACCACTCGTGCTTTTCCGATCATCCACTGATCCTGCCCAATCGGCATCTGAGTATCCAACAATATCCAGACTTGTTCCCATAGGATACCAAATTCCGAAATTAATTGATCCTTTGATATACCGGATGATCCTTTTCACCGCTTTCAGGTGAACCTCCTTTGGTGCAGATTGATATCTCGCGCAGATCCCAACACCAAAAGATATATCCGGGCGACTAGCCGTGAGGTAAAGTAGACTTCCAATCATACTTCTATACAGTTTCTCGTCTACATTCTCTCTATGTGATTCACTTCCAAGTCCCTTGTGGCTAGTTCCCATTGGAGTTGGAAAATCTTTACAATTTTCTAGATCGAACTTTTTGACCAACTCCATTGCATACTTGGATTGACTCAAGTGAATACCTTCATCATTTTGTTTAATTTGCAATCCAAGGAAAAAAGTCAATTCGCCCATCATGGACATCTCAAATTCGCTTTCCATGGTCTCCGCGAATTTAGAAGCATCATTATCTCTTGTTGCGCCAAATACTATGTCATCGACATATATTTGTGCTACAATGAAATTGTTTTGATAATGCTTCACAAAGAGAGTCATGTCAGCTCCCCCTCGAGTATAGCCCTTCTCCAAAAGGTGCTTTGTTAACCTTTCGTACCATGCTCGCGGTGCTTGTTTCAGACCGTAAAGAGCCTTTTTCAAACGAAAAACATGGTTAGGTTGTTTATGATCTACAAAACCTTTCGGTTGAGCCACATAAACTTCCTCATTTAAAAACCCATTTAGAAAAGCGCTCTTAACGTCCATTTGAAATAATTTGATTTTAAAATGACAAGCAATAGCAAACAGTATACGAATGGACTCGAGTCTAGCTACAGGGGCGAATGTTTCGTCAAAGTCTATACCTTCTACCTGAGAGTAGCCTTGAGCAACTAATCGTGCCTTGTTCCTGATGATAGTACCATCCTCATTTTTCTTGTTCTTGAAGATCCATTTGGTACCTATCACATTATGTTGCTTTGGAGGCTTCGTTAATTCCCAGACTTTGTTTCGCTCAAATTGATGGAGCTCTTCCTGCATTGCTTTAATCCAGTAGTCATCCTGAAGAGCTTCATCTATGTTCTTTGGTTCGATTAAAGATACGTAGCAAGCGAATCCACAAACCAACTGCCTCCGAGTTCTGACTCCTTCTTGTGGATCTCCAATAATATTCGATTCCGGATGATCCTTGGAGATTCGTAACGTTTGTTGAAACGGAGTACTCGGAGATACATGAGATGATTCCTGCACATCAGATAAACTAGAAGAGCCATTAGATGCATCATTAATATTGGAAGTATTATCATGAGAAGATGCACTAGCAGGAGAATCATCATCTAGAGAGATATCGAGGGTAGATTTTCCAGATCCAAAGTGAAAAGCTTCATCTACTTTAACATTTATAGATTCTACGATCGTCTTAGATTCAATGTTAAATACTCGATATGCTCTGCTATTCGTAGAATAACCCAAAAAGATCCCTTCGTCACTTCGTGAGTCAAACTTTCCAAGGTTTTCACGGTCACGTAAAATGTAACACCGACTCCCGAAGATGCGAAAATATTTGATGTTGGGTTTTCTACCACACCATAGTTCATATGGTGTATTTAACGTTCCCGGGCGCAAGAACACTCGATTAATGACATAGACAGCGGTGTTCACAGCTTCAGCCCAAAAATGTAGCGGTAAATTCCGGCTATGAAGCATCACACGCGCCATCTCTTGAACAACCCTGTTCTTGCGCTCGACAACACCATTCTGTTGAGGTGTATAGGGTGCAGAGAATTCATGCTTAATACCGTTTGAAGTACAAAAGTCAATGAATTTTGAATTAATGAATTCTCCACCTCTATCACTTCTAACACGAATGATCTTTTCATTCTTTTCAATCATAATACGAAGGCAAATCTCGTGAAAAGAATCAAAAGTATCAGCTTTCTCTTTTAAAAATGCTACCCAAGAATACCGAGAGAAATCATCAACCAATAAAAAAATATACCATTTACCTCCCAAAGATGGTTGACGGGTCGGCCCCATTAAATCCATGTGCAAAAGTTTCAAGGGCCGTTTTGTACCAACGTGGTTCAAGTTCTTGTGTGCAGTCCTAGACTGTTTTCCCTTTTGGCAACCACCACACACAACGTTTTGTTTAAATAAAAGTTTTGGAACCCCCTTGACCACGTCCTTGTTTGAAATTCTAGTAAGTTCCTTAAAATTTAAGTGACCTAGCCTTTCATGCCAAAGAGTTTCATTATTCAAAGCGGCTAAGTTACAATTTTCAGAAAATTTATTAGGAACAACATAACAATTGTTTTCAGATCTAACCCCTTTTAAAAAGAAGACATGGTCCTTATCAGTTACAACGCATTCAACAGATGAAAAGTTAACTGAAAAACCATTGTCGCAAAGTTGACTTATGCTTATGAGGTTAGTCTTAAGGCCATCAACAAATAAGACGTTTTTCAAAATCGGGCCATCTGGAATAGCTACCGTCCCTTTTCCAACTATTTTGGAAGATCGACCGTCTCCGAAAACAACAAGTCCTTCGGAGATTTTCTCAAGATTTTGAAAACTATTTTTGTCACCGGTCATGTGACGGGAACACCCGCTATCCAGATACCAAGACGAACTATCATATGCATGCAAGGAAACATTGGAAACAAGACAAGGGAAAATTTCACCTTTGCGCACCCAAACCCTTTTGGAGTGCGTCGGTAATGGTCGTGAGGTTATTCTCCTAGGTGAAGGCGTCTTGTCAGATCGATTGCCACTCCTTGATGATGTCGTCTTGCGCGGTGAACTACCAAGGCTCTTTTCTTTTGAAAGGTTTCGCTTTGATTTCCGGGGAGGCGCCTTTTTGGTAGTCGTTGCAAGAGGTGATTGAGGTGAGCGTTTGACTCCCGTCTTGCAGTTTCTTCTTATGTGCCCTGAAACACCACAACGAAAACATACCTTAGATCTTGACGATCCCAAAGAGGATGAAGTAGGTTTGTTGTCGTTGTTTGTCTTGAATTCCGGTGTCGGAGGAGGAGATACCGACTGAGGCACAAAAACTGTCCCACTCGAACTTGGACTGTTTCCAGTTTGAGTGTATCCGAGGCCGAACCGATTTGATTGACCAAGACCAAGAAGTCTATCCAACTTACTCCTTCCTGAAGAGAATCGCTGTAAGTCATCCTTGAGTTGGAAAATGGTCTTTGTCATTTCCAGGTTATCCTGTCGAGCCTCGTTGTAGAGCTTTGAGAAGTGATTCGCGTTATCCACCAGATTTGTATGTTCCTTCTCAAGTTGCTCATTGGACTCTTGAAGGGAACGTTTGCTTTTATCAGGTTTTCCCTTTCCACTTCAAGAGCGTTTGAGAGAGAAGTCGCTCTTTTTGCTTCTTCTTCGAGATCATGCACTCTCCCTCTCAAACTCTTGTTTTGCTTAGCCACTTTCTTTGAATCCCTCAAAAGTCTGTGGTAGGCTAGAGCAAAATTTTCACCTTCCGAATCATCCGATTCATTGTCCGTTGCATTCTTTTCAACAGTGGAGTTGGACAACGACTCGGATGTACTGCCATAAAGCACATGAAGGGTGAAGATACGGACGCGTGGAATGCGGTGGAGCTCTTTTCTTCATCACTCGAAGACGACTCATTTGACGTTGAGTTGTCATCCCAAGTGACGACTTGCATCGCCTTCTTCTTTGCCGGATACTTGTTAGGACACTCCGTTGCAATGTGCCCGTAGCCTCGACATTTGAAGCATTGAAGTTGTCCTTCTGAACTTTTCTTATCCTTTGAGAAGTTCTCTTGCTTTCTTGACTTGTAACTTGAAGTACCCTTGCCTTTGTTCGACTTTCCGAAGGATGGAGACTTGCTTGAATTGCCCCTTCGAAAGTTGCGACGAAACTTCCTTGTCAAGAGAGCGAGCTGCTTCTCAAATTCCTCCATAGAAAGGTTCTCGTCATCGTCTGAGGAGGATGTATCCGCGTCTTCTTCCGTAGTTGTTTTCAACGCATAACCTGAAGACTTAGAAGTGGATGCCTTTCCAGAAGAATTGTTAGTAGTAAATGTCATTTCATAAGTTTGTAATGAACCAACTAATTCTTCTACACGTATTTCGTCCGGGTGTTAATAGTTTCAATGGCAGTAACCTTTAGGCGAAATCGTTCAGGAAGAGTTCTTAAGATCTTTCTTACAATCTTAATTCTGGAATCTTCTCTCCCAGGTTAGCACATGAGTTTACGATATCTTGCAATCGTGTATAGTAGTCCGTGAAAGATTCATTTTCTGCCATCAAGATAGAGTCAAACTTGCTCGTAAGCATTTGCAGTTCTGAATCTTCACGAGGTTAGTTCCCTCATGTGTAACCTGAAGAACATCCCAGATTTCTTTCGCAGTCTCACATGCCGAGACGCGAGAGAATTCAGTTTGAGATAAGGCATTAAAAATAGCATTAATTCCCTTGCCATTGTAAGAAGATGAATCTAACTCTTCCTTGGTCCATTTCGACCTAGGTTTTAAGGTGTGAACATCACCAATAAATTCAGTTGGATTAGACCATCCTAATTCAATTGATTGCCACACCCGTTCGTCGTGGAAATTAAAAAGACTTTCATCCGCACTTTCCAGTACGCATAATTTGTTCCATCGAAGAACGGTGGGTCGGTTGATGTTTCCACCTTCAACCATTGTTTAACAACCCTATTCCCGCTCTGATACCACTTGTTGGGTTATATGTAATAAGGATCTAAATAGGGGAAAAAACACCTAGAGGGGGGTGAATAGGTGTAAACGTATAAACACTCAAAAAATCGTTGCGATAAAAACCCAATGCGGAAATAAAAATAATACGCAAGATTTTTACGTGGAAAACTCCATCACCGGAGTAAAAAACCACGGGACCGATAACACGGCAGAAATCCACTAGAATTAAAACACGTACAAGGTGATTTACCGTACAACTTACGACTCAACCTTTTCCATACGCTCCTAGAGATCTTCTCCGCTCGCTCCACGACGCTTCTCGAATCCACGATCTGCGCCCAAACGCCGAATCCACGGCGTCCAACGTCGAATCCACGACGTCCGACCGAATCCACGGTCTTCACCCAATAGCACCCTTCGAATCCACGAACGTGCCTCGCTCCGAATCCACGGAGAGCGGTTGAACCTTGAATCCACAAGGACACGCGAATCCACACGCCGATTTTTGGGGTAAATCGTTGTTTTTGGTGGTGATGATCCGCCGAATACTTAGATCAAGATAGATCGGAAATACCATCTAAGTATTCATTAGTTTGATTCAACTCAAGATGTGAGTATGAAAAACCTAGAATCAAACATAATCATATAGATGAAGAAACCATAGAGTATTCTCTAATGATTTCCTTTTCTTCTCTATATGTGGATCTAGAGCCGTATAAATGATATTGAAAATGACGGCTATTGTGGATTTTTGGATTAACCCTAGAAAAAGAGTCATAGGGTCTATTTATAGGTTAGAAACCCTAGGAAGGAGATAAGAATCAAAAACCTAACATTTCTGGAAATTTTACGGACGGCGATCCGGATCGGATTAGCGTGATCCGGATCGTCGTAACGAGTCAGGCAATTCCAGAAAACAAAGGTTCGGGATCCGGATCGAAGTGCTTGATCCGGATCGTTCATACAGTTCACCAAACATCAACGTTCGGGATCCGGATTGCGAAGCCTGATCCGGATCGTTCAAGGAAGATGGTAAACTCAGTGTTCGGGATCCGGATCAAGAGGGCTACGATCCGGATTGAACTGGTGTATGAACGAACCACCTTCGGGATCCGGATCGAACAACCTGATCCGGATCCTGAACATGTCCCAAGTCCAGTTTTTGATTTTTATGCAATGAAAGATTCTTCCAAGTGTTTCTACACTACAAGAAGTATTCGGATCACACAAAATCTTTAGTTAAACATACCTGATCCTTTTGAATTCTTCTTTCTTGAGATTGAGTTAAATGATCCAACTTTCTTCACCTTCAATCTTCAAGACTTGAGACTTTCACGAAACTACGCCAACTCAAATTCCGTAACAGGAAGCACCAAAAGAGGAAAAATGGAGGTAAAAAGTATAAAGCCTTAAATAGAAGAGGAACCGAGAAGAGGAAGAAAACCCTCTGTGCAAACTGTGCAACGCACAGTACTGGGCCAGCCCAACATTCGGCCACCCCCCGCCAGGCGGGGCACGTGGCGCCCATCCGGCGCCCCGCCATCGGGCGGATGGCCCGGATGGTGCCACGCCAGTCGCGGCGCCCGCAAATGGGGCGGCGCCGCGTGTCCCCTGCGCAGAACGCGCACCGCGCCCGCGCGCACGTGGGCGCACGCTGCCGAACGCGCGTGCGCCACGTGGCCCGCGCCCGCCCGTCCCCGTCGACGCGTGGCGTGCCAACCGTCGCCGCGCTGGTGCCGCACACCCTCGTGGACCGACCGCCAGAAAAGATCCAAACTTCTCCAAAAATGCCCATTTTTTGCTGTTTTCCCGCGCGCTGAGTCCAATTCCGACGCCCAAAACTCCAAATAATGCAACCAAATAGCCGTTTGATCGTTTTTTCATCCGCGGTGAATCCAAATACGGTGTCCATTTTGCGCGAAACCACCTCTATTTTTTCGACGAAATTCCAAATTAACCAATCTTGATCCATTTCTCGCACTGAGTCCATTTTCGGGGTCAGATTTGCGCGCAATCATCACTATCCACAGAATATGCCTCCGCAAGCTGTCGATCACACTGTAATGACCACGAAGGTCGGATCTTCACATCCCTTTTTGGACTCATAGATGTATAGTGGTTTTATTTTTGTTTTTGTTTTGGTGGACCAGATTGTTGGTTACTTTTGGGAGATGGATATTGTACCTTTATTTCAGTTGTACAAGTGGGTCAGATTTTATTATCGCAGTTATTTTTCAGCTCTGATATCTATGAGTCTCCCTTTTTGGACTCATAGATCCCAAGAGTCTGCCTACACTATCTCAAAACCACCTGCTCGCGCACGAGCTACAAATACCCTGAGCCTAGTATGAAAGGAGAAAGCAAGAAACATGGTTTCTCCTAAGTCAAGTCCAACATGATAGTGTAGCAAAAAAAGGTGGCCTATCTAGATGACCATACAAGCATGAAGATTCCCAAGATGATAAAAAGTAAACAGGTGTCGATGTTCTACATTTATTAGAGCATGCTATTCCAAAATATGGTGATTGCATAAGAACGTTAAGTGCAACATAGCCTATGCCTGCCAATACCACATACACGATGTTCACAAAGTATGAAAATAGGAAGTGCCACACCTAATCACAAATCACATAAGATGGTACAACGCTGGTCGACCCTCACATCATATAGAGATAAGCCCAAGATTTTAACATCACTTAAACAGGGACATTCAATCAAGTATCACCAATGAATAGCTTAAGGTTCAACAACCTTCATTGATCTTACATAGGATGACATAGGATCTACCAACAACATCCAATCTCATTTGTAAGTAATAGGAGTCATTAAATTGCTTTTTCTCATAAGGAATAGGCCCCAACTCAACAATGATATCCACCTTTTATGAAGGATTAGGAATCAAAAGCCTAGGTCATTCTCACATCAACTAGATCAATAACCAACATCATCACCCATTTCACATAAACTAGATCAAAGATCATCAACTCATTATTCTCACATAGATAGGTTATGAATCAACATCTATGCCAACATCACACATTGTAGGTTAAGGATCAACAAAACCAACTACTCTCATATAAGCCATTCTCAATAAATGAACCAAGTCCTTCTCACATAAGCAACCAAGCACTTCTCACATAACCCCATCAAGTCCTCACATAAATCAATCAACCAGTCACATATAACAATCACCATCATTCACCATGATTAGTGTTAACCATTCATCACAAGGTGTAGGTTAAAGATTAATTTCCCAATTACCCTCACATAGCATAGGTTTAAGAATGATCACTTATAATGAACTTCATATGAGATAATATAACATTAATCAAGCTATTCATTCACTCATGTATACATTGAGGATCAATTAACTTAATCTAGACATGGATATCCAAGCATATTATACCAAGGAAAGAGAACATCACCACAATGCCATGAGGGAAACCAATAGCCCGAGTGGGTAAATCGTGTTTTCGGCTAAGCACAACCACCCACCTGAAACTTGACGATCCGATGCCCGATCTGGCTGAATTTTGGTGAGTAATCCTTATCCTCCCAGGATACCGATGCCGCGAAAATCATCCGAATCCGCCTCACGGATTGGGCAATCACTGAAATAATGCACACTACACACTCAAATTCCAGATTTCAGCAAATACAACAAGGTTAAATAAAAGTATGTGCAACCTCAAATACCTCAAAATGAAGTCTCCAACAGTAAAACAAAGATCTCCTCTTTCATATAAATATCTTCAAGTCCCCAAAATCCACCATTAATTTCCCTTAACATTCAAATGAAGCAAAAATCACAATGCTGTCCAAAAACTGCTTACATACACTTGCTAGTATTTCCAAGCTTAATTATGGGCTTTTCCAAAGGGATTTATCCATAGATTACAAAAGGGAATTTGCTCACCTTGAAGTTAAGAAGAAGTCCCAACTTGAATTTCTGAAAAAGACCTTATATCCACAAAGTTATCTGCATTCCAAGGTGCATTGCTCAAATCCAAAATAAACAGGGACTGCAGTAATCCATATAATAGCACTTAGAAAGATCATTAATTTTACCTAACCAAACGTACTCCAAATCCTACAAGAGAGGTACCATTGGATTCCTTGTCGAGAGTAGATACAAATGAGCTAAAGAACTCCATTTTCGTGCTCGGATGAAGGAGAAAACACATAAACACTTTGAACTATCACCAAGTTCCATCTGTACAAGACTGCAGCAAGGTGCTCCAAAGATCATGAATAAACCCTAATAAAACTCAGATCTGGGGAGAATGATACATACCAATATTGTAGATCTTCGAGTCCTGAAAATTGTCCCGCAAAAATAATCCAAATATTCCCATCGTACTGCCCAAAAAGGCAACACACTGAGGACTGTTCAGGATTCCAGACTGAAATGAAGGGTTCCAAAGATGGCATTAAAACTCTGTACAAACATGAGATATGGGGAAGAGTTGAATAAAAAAATTGTAGCCTTACCTCTTGTGAAGATGTAGAACTAGAAATGAGCTCAAAACTCCAAGAAATGAGTCCTAGGGAATTTTCTCACTGAAACGCGACGGGAGGTTCACAAACTGCAACAATGGTGGTGCTTGCCTCAAGGAGAGATGATGGTGATGAAGCCCCTTTTGTCCATCTCTTTGCTGATGAAAATGGAGGAGAGTTGCATAAGAGTCCCCTGAAGAGTCCCCCAAAGTTGGAAGCATCAAAAGAGGGAGAAGGAGGAGATGGAAGAGCTTAAAAAGAAGAAAGAAGAAGAAATGAAGAAAGGAGGGGGGGAGGGGAGTGCTACTGTGCAAAGCACAGTAGCGGCTCGGCCCAAACCCGCGCCCGGGGGGCACGTGGCGCCTATCCGGCGCCCCGCCGCGCCGGGCAGATGGCCCGGATGGTGCCACGTCGCCCCGTGGCGCCCGCCACTGGCTGGCGCGCGACACGTGTCCCGCACAGGGACGCGCGCGTGCGCCAGCGGGCGCGCGGGCGTGCCGCGTGGCCCGTGCCGCCCATTCCAAGCGCCAACACGTGGCGCTCCCGCGTTCGATACGCCTGGTGCACGAGCACCCCGTGGACCGGCCGCCTGAATTGACCAAACTGCTCCAAAAATGCCCCTTTTTGCTGTTTTCGCCGCGCTGAGTCCAGTTCCGACCTCCAAAACTCCAAATAAAGCAACCAAATAGCCGTTTTGATCGTTTTTTTTTC
>JAQNDB010002042.1:0-41088 GCA_029204045.2 Tillandsia leiboldiana
AATTCCCATATAACAAGATTGATTTTCTTGAAAGCAGTTTGAGGAAAATTCATGTCACCAATCAAGCATTGACCAAGCAAGTTCATCAACTTAAATCCGACATACAAAGGATTTCAAACCGGTTCCAAGAAACTGATTGTATGTCCGGATTAGGTCAAACAAGCAAGGTTGGTTTGGGATTCAAAAAGAACCAAACTGTGAAGCTTCAAGTTCCACAATGAAATTGAAAGGAAGAACTTGTCACCTATGTGGACTTGAAGGACATTTGGTGAAGAATTGCCCGAAAAAGAGAAAGAAGAGTCCTTCGGCAACTTCATCTACGGAGCGAACTCAACGGAATCAAAAGACACATCAAGTCAAAGGAGTTCACTCAACCCACCAAAGGTCCGAGCCACAACATCAATCATCAAGTGGATCACTGCGAGGCAAAGACCTAAGGTGGATCAACAGTCAAAGCGGACAACCCCCGGCCACAACGAATCAAGACAACCCAAAATCCAGCGATTTTGGATTCGGAAAGGTGATATCTTTCCTTGTCTTAAGTTCTAATAGCTTATGACTGTATGTAATGCTTTGATTAGTTTTCCTTCATATTTTCTTAATCTTTGCATTACATGTTTTTCAATGCTCTTCGTTTTATACTTTGTTTTTGAACAAAAGGGTTTTTACTGAACAAGTGCATTGAATAAAAAGGGCTTCACTTTTATTCACTCCAAATTAATTTTATTTGGATTATCAACTTTACTCCTAATCATAATCTTGAAGATACTTCATTATAGGAGTTTTTGATATTATAAGCATCAAATTTTAGAAATCATGTGTGATCTTTAGATGCTTAATCTATCTCGGTTGTGTGAATTCATTGTGATAAACGTGAGACAACCGATAGACTAAAATTTGGGATTTAATTCTTTCACGTAAGAGATTGCATTCTTACAAGGGTATTGAAATGATTTGCAAAGATGTGGAAAGAGTTACATCCGAAAGGAGTGTGAAAACTACCACCACATGTAGGAAAGAGCTGCCACCCCGGTCGTCCGGTTTGTGTGTGAAGCTACCACATGTTATGGATGCTTGATAGTATTTTATGAGAAAATCTTTAGTTGAAGCATTTGGAGATTTATATGCAAAACTCTTATATTTTGAACAATCTCCTGGTTGGTATAAGGTGGGATAGTTGAAAGATGCTCAAAGAGCCACCCTTAGGTATTTTAGTGCTTATCTCAATTTGAAAGGGTAGAATTCAAGATTGATGTCGTTTGGAAATCTCCGTATGTCATCTTTGTAAATCCGTTACATCTTGATAGACTTTGGATCTCAAGATTATTTTTGATGACTTGTGTTTGATGAATATAACATGAAAAACGGTTATAATGTTTTACCTTTATTTTTCATGATTTTGGAGTAAATCTTTTTAATTTTGTGAAATTAATTGGATTGAATGACATCTGTGTGAATTCACTGTTTAAAGCACTTAAATTGATTTCTTGATGGAATACAAATCGGTATTTGAAAAGATTCTAAAATCTGGATTTGTTTCAAGAAATTATTTAATTTTTGCTTTCTGGTACCGGTACGCAATCTGCATTTTTGTTATATACCGGAACTGAGCTTTTATCTCTCTTTCTCTATGAACTAATTTCCTTTTGTCTAGTATGTTCACTGTTTGACAATTTGTGACAAAAAGGGGGAGAAGAGAAATGACGGAGATGAGATCATCAAGAGAGGACAAACGAAACGAAAATGGAAAAATGGGGGAGAACGGAAAATGATGATCGTACCACAAAGGGGGAGAACATAGATGCTCAAGAACATGGAGAACATGTTAGAGATGCTCAAGATAGGGGGAGACAAAGAAAGGTTGAAAGAGCTGGGAAAAACAAAAGAACCAAAAGGATGAATCAAATGTAGGATTTTAATTTCTAACGACTAACGTTTGATTTTGTTTGGAGTTTTGTTTTGCAGGAATTACATCACTTTAAGACTCCAAGTCCTAAGTCATAGAGTATGTTCTAGGACTGTTTGGTTCAAATGTAATTTTGTATTTATTGGATCTTTCACGCAAAGAAAATCAATGTTTTGGTGATAACATTGAATTTCGATTTTTGGTTTAAGATGAGTGACTTGAGCGCTTTTATGTATTTTTGGTTTTGTCACGAAATTGCCAAAGGGGGAGATTGTTACGGCATTTTGGTATTGGCATATTTCGTGAGTCAAGTCAGTGAGTTGAGTCGGAGTCTTAAAGGGATCAAATTGTCAATCAGCAATCAAAGACTTAGAGAAGATTCAACAAGAGCTCAAGTTGACACTCAGTGTCTTGAATCTTGAAGATTGAAGTTGAAGAATTGTGGATCAGTTACATCAATCTCAAGAAGAAAGTATTCAAAAGGATCAGGTATGTTTAACTAAATAATTTTGGTGATCCGAATACTTTCTTATAGTGTAGAAACACTTGGATGAATTTTAATTCATAATAATCAAAAACTGGTGTTCGGACATGTTCAGGATCCGGATCAGAGCCAACGATCCGGATCCCGAAGGTTGTTGCTTCATACAAGACTTCGATCCGGATCCATGCAATTTCCGATCCGGATCCCGAATGTTAAGTTTTCTGATTTGTATGAACGATCCGGATCGGGCAATGCGATCCGGATCCCGAACCCTTGGTTTTCTGGAATCGTCAATCTCGTTACGACGATCCGGATCGCAGTAAATCCGATCCGGATCGCCGTCCTGAAAATTTCCAGATAAGGTATGTTTTTGATTCTTATCTCTTTCCAAAGGTTTCTAAACTATAAATAGACACTTAGGGTTTCTCAAAAACGTGGGAGCTACGGCCGATCTTTTTATAAAACACTTGAGAGCAACCCTAGAGGCTAGGTTTTCATCGTTCTTCTTTATAGCCTCTTTTAGGTCAATTCGATGGTTCTTTCAAGAACATATCTTTTGTCGAATTGATCTAATCTTTGCTTAGAGATTTCTTCTACGGTTCTTCATTGAGAATCTAAGCAAAGGATCACCATCGAAGTCAATATTCTTATCGACTGAGTTTGCGTCGTGGATTCGACGTGGCATCGTGGATTCGGTGTGCTAAAGGCGTTTCGTGGATTCGAAGCGTGCGTTCGTGGATTCGAACGTGAGCAGTGGACGTGCAAAATCGGTGGAGCGCGAGGTCCAAGAAATTGAAGGAGGGGTTAAATCCGTGGAGACGGTAATCACCTTGTTATTCTTCTTTTCTTAGGGATTGTTATTGCGTGGATATCCAACCGGTCAGCGCAAGGTCCGAAGAAGCTGAAGGAGGGGTTGAGTCCGTGGAGTCGGTAATCACCTTGTTATTCTTCTATTCTTAGTGGATTGTTATTGCGTGTTGGTCCCGTGGTTTTTCTCCTGGATTGGAGTTTCCACGTAAATCTCGGTGTGCTGTTTTTATTTTCCGCATTGGTTTTTATTTTGCACTGAGATTGAGTTTTTAAGTATTACACCTATTCACCCCCCCTCTAGTTGTTTGATAGTACCTATTTAGATCCTTGTGGATCCATAATAACTCTACACGATAACCGCCAGTGCAACACAACCAAACCAAACCTGTGTCAACTCAACCAAGGCAACCCGAAACACACCCACACGATTAACCAATAAGGAAATGAGCCCTAACAAGGAGGGGTCCTCACTCGGTCACTCCCGAATCTTGACCATCTGAGTGAACTACTCAGCCGCGGTCTATCATCCAAAGGAACCCTCAGGGACACAACCACACGCCACGTCTGCCTCAACAGTCCACACAGCGCCAGCTATGGAATCATCAAGCTCAACCCCAGCCAGCTCTCCTGGCACTGCCCAGTCCAAGAAGCTCCTTACCTTGACAATAACTGTCAATCTCGGCCAAACCCAAGTGATATCCATATTGGCCGGATTTCCACCGCCGCTCCTACTGCTCGAACAACGTGACCCAAGAAGGTATGCTTCTGGAGCTACAACTTGTACCTCAATAACTTGGCATACCACTTCATCCACACGGGCATGGTAGCACATCCACAAGTGCTCCTCGCGCTCCACATCGCTCTGGGAGTAAATCCAAATATCCCCGGAGGATCTTGTTACCAATCCAATCAGTACAGCTGGAGCACAATTCCCTCAAATCATAAAAGTGGCAGGGCATTAATCAATCCACTTGGCCTCACTAAGAGCTCATGATGCCCTACCGTGTCCTGAACGCCATCTAAGCAAGATCCTCGGCTGTCTGATTCCAAGTAGGTACTCACACCATACTATAACTGTCGGAGTATGACTACATCAAAAGGTCCTAGATACCACCCGGACCTGTCTACACTCGAACCATAAAAGGACCCTCACAGTCGTGTATCAACGACGTGGCATCACCACCGTGTACCAACGGCGTGGCATCAGGTCAAGCAGATCCCTCGATCCATCAGATCCTACAACTGCGCAATCAGCTCTCTCAGCTCTACAGGCGATATCCAATGAGGTGCTATCAAGGGTGGCGCGGTTCCCGAACCACGTCAAACGCAATCTCTATCTCCCTAACCGGCGGCATCGTCAACAGCTCAGGTGAAATCACACCCGGGATCCGTGGGCAACAGAGATGTCCTTGAATCCCGGTGCCGCCAAAAAGCACCTCTCACACTGTCGCTAAAGCCTGTGCGCTCTAACAGTCTTTACAACCAAACCTCTCGTCCGTCTCGCAGAGAATCGACGTCCTCTCTTTCCGCAGTCAAACATCCTGTTGCATCGTGCCAATCAATCTCAAGCACATGGTCAAATACCGAACTGCCACAATTACTAATAAACCTGTCGGTACAACTCGTGGCCTCAGCTGCATTGGACATGATCCACAAGCCTTCTCCACATGCACAGCACTTAACAGGAACCTGTACCTCGAGTGCACGTGGTAACAAATCTGTCTCTAGTCCATGCAGGAATGCAACATGCTCTAACTCCGACTGCTGTGATGGAATCACACCTGCGACAACTCGATCCACTACCGTGGCGCCCTCCAACCGGGCGGCACAGGTTCATCCACTCGATGCAAGTGGTTGTCGCTCAATCTGCCTGAAAATTAGGGCTATCCACATAGGGAGTACGACCTCTGTCTCTGCTCACACTGAGGCGACGAATAAGGTCCTCCGCAGATAACAAATCCACGCTACCGCTGCGTCACTCTGATATAAATGCTGATGCTACCATCGGGGTCCACCCGATCTCTGGCATCTAAGGAACCCGTCATCCTGGAAAGGAAATCAGAAGTGCCTCTGCGGCCGATTTGTCCTCCTTCACCCGGCGCCAAGCGCCAATATCCTGAACTCGCCTCTAGCGGCAGATCCCTATCCAAAGGAACTGCAGCGCCACGCTCCATACACAATGCCTACTCCAACGAGGCATCAAAACCTTATAACGGAGGGACTGAATAAACTGAAAGGTATCCTGGCGCAGTCCACTCCCAGCCGCATATCCTATGTGCCTCGTCCTTCGAACCTGGAGCACGCAGTTCAACAACTGCCAAAACTCTCTAGCGCAGGGAGGCTATCAATTGATCATTCCATCACCACCAACCACGACTCCGCCTCCAAATGCTCCAACTTAATCTTACGAGTCGGGGTGGTTCATCTGCCAAATCTGGCTCAATAGATCGATCACGTCCCCTCAGCTCACCAGCTGTCAACTATCCACCCTGCCTCGGTGCCTCGGCACTGAACATTGGCACAGAGGGGGCTAATCACTCCATCGGTGCCACAAAATCCCCGCCCCTGAGGATACTGCAACCGGGTGGTCTCAGAGGGAGCACTGTCGAGCTGCCCGTTGCTCCGACAACTGTGCCACTAAAACCAGCTGCTCGCTCACTCAGCCGCTGATAAGCCTCAGACAATCCTGTCATCTGGGTCCGGAGTTCTTTGACCTCAATCCGGTGTCCGGCCCAAAACCAACCGCTCAAGCTCAACTGCTATGACAGGATACACACGGGTCAAAACCCAGCGTCGGGGAGACACCGCTCGCCACGACGAAACAACAAAACAGCACACCACAACGCTCGACCCAATCCAGCGAAAGTCTAAAGCATGTCACCCATTCCACAGCATTATGTTGTCTGCAGCCAACATAATCACTTAGGAGAATAAACATGCCAATCACTCTTCCCGTCCCTTGGGAGAGGTATAAAACTCAATCAGGACTCTCGCTAAAAGTCACGACTCTCACGAAGTCAACCAAGGGTCAAACCATAAGCCTAGGGTTTCTAAGTCCACCACGACCTACAACCTAGGCTCTGATACCACTCTAATCTGTCACGCCCCGGGGTCGAAACTGTGACCCGGGCTCGCCAACAGATCCGCCACCTATGCCAAACTCCGCATTGGCGAAGCGTCCTACCTGCAAGAAAAGTGCTACAGCTAATAGATATCAGAGCTATAAGATAAAACTGCTGTATAACTAAAAACAACCACTGTACAACTGAAAATAATACAATAATGTCCACCTCCCAAAAATGATAATAGTACAACATCCTCAGACACAAAACTCAAAGCTCTACCGGAAGGTATCTCCAATAAATGCATCAGTGTACAGGCTCTCAATACATATCAATCCTCACTAATATCAGTCTCTCAAAAGAGGAAATAAAAACAACTATCTACTGAAGCCTTCCTCTGAAGGGGTTACCGCTACTCTCCAAACATGGGTAGGGATCTAGCTCGTGACTCCCTCGCCTCGATCAACAACCGCAGAATCAGCAACATCACCGCCTAAGACTCTGCAAACAAAGGAGAGGAAGGAAAAAGAAGGGGGGAAAACCTCAGAGGGTGTGAGAACTACACCAAGGAGGGAGTTCTCAGTGGGTACCAACCGCCAGGACGACGGTCCCTGCCCACAACGTCCTCAAAAAGACAAAAAAGCTAACCAAAGCAGTAGAGACTATAAAAGAGGAGCTGGACCCTCTCAAGCTATCAAGCCACTAAGCTTGCTATGCCTACCAATGCCGGCTATGCCTGCCATGCCTGCTATGCCTGCCTAAGCCTGCCTATGCCTGCTATGCCTGCCTATGCCTGACATGCCTGCTCTGCCTGCCTATGCCTGCCTATGCCTGCCATGCCTGCTCTGCCTGCCTATGCCTGCCCTGCCTGCCTATGCCTACTATGCCTGCCATGCCTGCCTGCCTGCCATGCCTGCCAATGCCTGCTATGCCTGCCTATGCCTGCCATGCCTGCCTATGCCTGCCCTGCCTGCCTATGCCTACTATGCCTGCTCTGCCTGCCTATGCCTGCCATGCCTGCTCTGCCTAGCCTATGCCCTGCCCTGCCTGCCTATGCCTACTATGCCTGCCATGCCTGCTCTGCCTGCCTATGCCTGCCTATGCCTGCCAATGCCTACTATGCCTGCCATGCCTGCCTGCCTGCCATGCCTGCCATATGCCTGCTAGGCCTGCCTATAACGGTCAACAACCCACAATGACCTTGGGACCACTGTACCCCCAAACGGTTCCCAACAACACTAGCACTGGTCCAAACACCGCCACTAAACCTCCACTCGGTCCCCCTGACCCGAGCGCAACTATAAAGCAAAAGCCTTAATAAGCCCAATCTAATGCCACCAGTAGACAACTGGTACTGCCTGCTCTGCCTGCCGCGACGGGTAAATGCCAGCCTACGCATATTACCGAAGCAAAAGGAGTCTCAAGGAACTCAAAGTCTGTCTGCCCGCAGCACTCCGGAGTGGCACTCGAGGGGAGCGACCCACACGAGTAAAGTATCTCAATATCCAGTATCATAAGTATCATAATCAGCAGGACTGGATCATGACTCTGATCAAAGTGGGAAACCCCATCCACTAGAGAAAATCAGATACCCAATCTGGTGCAAAAATAAATGTCCGGTCAACCGCCCAATATCCGCGATTGCCGCAAAGCCCCACAACTAATCCAACCTGTCCCAGACACCAAGTCCCGACTACACTACCCAGCACCCCTGCTCGAACCTGAGCAACACAGACCACCTGACTAACAAAGAAGGAGCAAAAGGATAACATGGTTCTCCTAAGTCAGTTCCAAAAGTAGTGCAGCGGTAAAAGATGGCCTAACTACATGTCCATGCACGCATGCTTTGTTCTCAGAAATAATAAAAGTGGGTGAAGCATAGATAGTAAAGCATGCTAAAACATTCCTACTATGGTATACCAATCTCACCCAGTGGGCCATCCCTTGCTTACCTCTCCTCATATCGGTTGTACATCAAATACGGCCTGTATCAATCATAGAGGGATGATAACCCCACATGTGCACTTACATTCACATGATATAAAAGTCTTATACAGTTACTAAATTAAGCTTACCCACCTGAAGTGCTCAATCCAAGGCAAAACCTGGAGTCGGTGAAGAGACGTGGGCCACGTTGCAACGCACAATCAATCGATGAACCCGTAACCACGGGTACAAGTCTCGCAAACCTCGGCTCCTAGCAGTGTTCCAAAAATAGCTCGCGAACCCTCCTGGGTACAACAAAAGGTCCAAGGTTACACTTTATGCTAAAATATCCAAGTATACACCATCTGCCGGAACCAGCCCTGAAGATGTGCAATTTTCACCTGCATAACGGACTCAGAAAAATTCACCAAAAATACAAACGCGATCGTCGCATTGAGCCCTTCGAAACGAGTACCTGCACGCCCAAAATCCGAGTCCCGGAGGCCGAGTTACAAATTCCACAACGCGGTGAGCGCGAAAGTCCACAACAACACAACTGTAATACGCCGCACAGTAAAGGGGAAAGAAGTATACCTTCGGCGGATCTCAGCAAATTCCCCGAAAAACACGACGGTAATCCTTGCGACGCGTAGATCCAAAGAGTGTAAAAGCACGACTCAATCCGAGCTCGTACAACAAGTTGCACGCAAAACGGTGCACACCGCCGGAATCCGCACGCAAAACGGAGCACGATGTCGAAACCCACGCGCAAAACGGAGTCCGCACGCAAAACGAAACACAGTGCCGAAACCCGCGTGCAAAACGGAGGTCCGCACGCAAAACGGTGCACGGTGCCGAAACCCGCGCGCAAAACGGAGTCCGCACGCAAAACGGTGCACGCCGTCGGGGTCCGCACGCAAAACGGAGCAATAAAACACGGTCCCTAACACAGACGAGAGTAAGGGGTCAAATCCAATGTCCAAAAGGACGCTCCAAAACTGTGCCAAAAATACCACAGGAATAACACGTGGACCTACCTCGACCGCGTCGCGCCGCCCAACCGCCTCCTTGGAACACCTCGCGCGCTTCGCGAGGTCCACGGCGCACCGCCGCGCCACCCAAAAATTCCCTCCTCACTCCCTCTCTCGCTCGGGTTGGAGAAGAAAGAAAGAAAAGAGGAGAAAATGGCGCGTGGGAGAAAGAAGAAGAAGAAGAAAAAGGGGAAGAGGGAGGTGGTCCACGGACCCGGTCCCAGTCCAGGTCCACCACGGCAGCCAATGGGGAGCCATCCTCCCTCGGTCCACGACACATGGGCGCGCGCACCACGGTCCACGACAGCGCAGCCCACAGAGCCCAACGGCACCGCGTGACCGCGTGCCATCGCAGGCGCCGCAACCCGCGCGCTACATTGAGCGCGCCGAGGACACCGCGATGCGGCCACACCGAAGCCCCCGCTTTCCCCTTACCCCGCAGGGCAGCCAACGGGGGCCCGCCACGTGGCAGAGGCCCCTGCGTCGCCTGCGCCAGGAGCGCAGTTCCCAAGGAGCACTGTACGCGCCTCGTGTAGTGCGCACACCGCCGCTCCGAGCCGCGCGAACGCCGCCTCAAAAAAGCTGTTTGCCGCACCTCGGAATCGTGCAACGCGCCTCGGAAAAGCCGCGCCACTTCATCCGGCTCCAATCAAACAAGTAAAATAGTCCAAACTTAGCGATTTCGCGCGCTGAATCCGAAAACGATGTCAGTTTTCCAAATTCTCATCCGAAAAATTAGCCGAATGCCCACTCGATCCTGATTTTCTCTCCCGCAGGGTCCAAACCTGAAGTCTGATTTGCTAAATTCCAACTCTAAATATTCCCGAAGGCGACCAGAGAGGTAATCCTTTATCCAAACTTCGCCCGGAGTCCAATTTGACATCTGAATCGCGCGAAACCTCTTCTAAACACCCGACGGGTCTTCCAAATTCCCACGGGATCTCCTTTAAAGCCCGAAGTCCATCACTTGTGTCCAAAATGTGCACAAACCCCACCAACGCGCCACAATTACCTCCAGAAGCAGTAAACGCAACAGTGATCAATAAGTGGGAATTCCGGGTCCTCACATGAATACCTTTGGAACAGCCCCTAATTAAGCTTGGAAATGCTAGCAAGTTATGTAGCAGTTTTTGGACAGCATTGTGATTTTGCTTCATTTGAATGTTAAGGGGAATTGATGGTGGATTTTTGAGGACTTGAAGATGGTTGTATGAAAGAGGACATCTTTGTTTTACTGCTAGGAACTTCATCTTGAGGTATTTGGGGCTGCACCTACATTTTCTTAAACTTATTTTCAATTGCTGAAATTCTGGAATTTGAGTGCGCAGTGTGCATTGTTTCAGTGATTGCGCCCAATCCGTGCGGCGGATTTGGATGATTTTCGCGGCATCGGACTCCTGGGAGGACAAGGTTTACTCACGCTAAAAAT
The DNA here is from genome assembly GCA_029204045.2 of Tillandsia leiboldiana. Classification (NCBI taxonomy): domain Eukaryota; kingdom Viridiplantae; phylum Streptophyta; class Magnoliopsida; order Poales; family Bromeliaceae; genus Tillandsia; species Tillandsia leiboldiana. Next base: position 10,649 of record JAQNDB010002042.1, read on the forward strand.
TCAGCCAGATCGGGCATCGGATCGTCAAGTTTCAGGTAGGTGGTTGTGCTTCGTCGAAAACAACGATTTACCCACTCGGGCTATTGGTTTCCCTCGTGGCATAGTTGATTCTTGTTCTCTTCTCCTTGGTGAAATATGCTTGGATATCCATGTTTAGATTAAGTTAATTGATCCTCATTGTATACAGGAGTGAATGAATAGTTTGATTGATGTTGCATTATCTCATAAGAAGTTGATTATAAGTAATCATCCTTTAACCTATGTTATGTGAGGGTAATTGGGAAATTAATCTTTAGCCTACACTTTGTGATGAATGATTAACATAATTATGTGAGAATTATGGTGATAGTTATATGTGAATGGTTGGTTGAATTATGTGAGGACTTGATGGGATTATGTGACAAGTGCTTGGTTGCTTATGTGAGAAGGACTTGGTTAATTTATTTGAGAACGATTTATGTGAGAGTAGTTGGTTTGGTGATCCTTAGTCCCCACTTGGTGATATGAATTATAGTTGTCGATCCTTATCCTCCAATGTGTGATGTTGGGCATAGATGTTGATTCCTAACATATCCATGTGAGAATAATTAGCTGATTGATCTTTGATCTAGCTTATGTGAAAATGGGTGTCGAGGTTGGTTATTGATCTAGTTGATGTGAGAATGACCTATGCGTTCGATTTCTAATTCCTTTATGATAAGATGGATATCATTGCGAGTTGAGGCCTATTCCTTATGAGACTAAGCTTTGTTCATGACTCCTAATTCCTCCAAATAAGATTGGATGTTGTTGGTTGATCCTATGTTCATCCTATGTGAGATCAATAAAGGTTGTGGGGCCTTAGATTATTCATTGGTGATACATGATTGAATGTCTATGATTAAGTAATGTTAAATGATCCTAAGAATATTCATGTGTGAATACGAGGTTTGACAAGTGTTGTATTACCTTATGTGGTGTTGATTATGAGTGACACTTGGGTTAGAATGTTGATTGCGCATCGTGCATAAAATTGCAGGCTTGGTTGAGATCAAAGCATATCATGTTAGAGAGAAAAGGCCAATTTATACCTGTGAGCATCGTGTATGTGGTATAGGCAGGCATAGGCTATGTTGCACTTAATGTTCTTATGCAATTATCTATATTTTGGAATAGCATGCTCTAATAAATGTAAGAACATCGGCACCTGTTGTCTTTTTATCATCTTGGGACATTTGCATACTTGTATGGTCATTTAGATAGGCCACCTTTTTCTGCTACACTATCATGTTGGATTTGACTTAGGAGAAACCATGTTTCTTGCTTTTCTCCTTTCATACTAGGCTCAGGGTATTTGTAGCTCGTGCGCGAGCAGGGGGTTTTGGATAGTGTAGACAGATATTGGGGATTTGGGACAGGCAGGCTTTGATGGCAGGGTATTGAGGCAACCGCGAATTTTGGGCGGTTGACCGGACAGTTGTTATTGCATCGGATTGGTGGAGAAGGATCGAGGGATCGGGCTTTCTTTAGTGGATGGGTTTTTCCACTTTGATCAGAGTCATGATCCAGTCCTGCTGATTTATACTTATGTTACTTGTTACTGAGATACTTTACTCGTGTGGGTCGCTCCCCTCGAGTGCCGCTCCGGAGTAGGCTTTAGACCGTGTTGGGTGCCGGTCAGACCGTGTTGGGTTCCGGTCATTCGGATAGTGGAGATACTGAGTTCGTGAGATTGATGACAGAGCAGGCAGTACCGGGTTTTATACCGGTTCATTCGATTGGGTTTATTTGGTCAAATACTGTTTTATGATGCATTCATACAGTCATTTCTTTCGATACTGCATTTAGAGGCAAACTAGTGGTAGCTTCCTCTTATCTGTATTTCTGTTTATAGCTTACCACCTCTCTTACTCCTTCTCTTGCCTCTGGTAGACTTAGTGGGTACGTCGGGGTTTGAGGCTTTACCCACAGGGGGAGGCTACTGGTTTTACTAGTGGTTCTCACCCCCATTGTTGTTTTTCCCCTTTCCTCCCTTTGTTTTGCAGTTCTGCTTTGGGAGTTGCGGATCTTCGGTTGACGATTCGAGGCGAGGGAGTCGCGAGATAGATCCTTACCATTGTTGATTTCTACAGTGGGATAGATGTACCAACCCGGATTGTGGGTTTCACTGTACACAGTTGTATTTTATTACTTTAGTTTATCTTCCATTTTGGATTTATAGATGTTGTATAGGTGGCTTTTACTTGTATTACAGTTTTTGGTGGATCGGATTATTGTATCATTATTTATGGGAGATGGATATTGTACTTGTATTTTTCAGTTGTACAGTGATTCAGGTTTTTATTAAAGCAGTTTTGCTTCAGCTCTGATATCTGTTTAGTTGTTAGATGGTACTTTGCAGGTTGGACGCTTCGCCTATGCGGGGTTTCGCATAGGTGGCGGATCTGTAGGCGAGCCCGGGTCGCAGTTTCGACCCCGGGGCGTGACAATAGTAAACTTTGAGAGATTCATTTTCTGCCATGAAAATAGAGTCAAACTTGCTCGTAAGCATTTGCAGTTTTTGAATCTTCACAAGGTTAGTTCCCTCATGTGTAACTTGAAGAACATCCCAGATTTCTTTCGCAGTCTCACATGCAGAGACGCGAGAGAACTCAGTTTGTGACAAAGCATTAAATAGAGCATTAATTCCTTTGCCATTGTAAGAAGATGAATCAACCTCTTCCTTGGTCCATTTCGACCTAGGTTTGATGGTGCGAACATCAGCAATAATTTCAGTTGGATTAGACCATCCTAATTCTATTAATTGCCACACCCGTTCATCGATGGAAATTAAAAAGGCTTTCATCCACACTTTCCAGTACGCATAATTTGTTCCATCGAAGAACGGAGGTCTGTTGATGTTTCCACCTTCAACCATTGTTTACAACCCTATTCCCTCTCTGATACCACTTGTTGGGTTAAGATTAATTGGATCTAAATAGGGGAAAAAACACCTAGAGGGGGGTGAATAGGTGTAAACAGTAAACACTCAAAAATCTTTGCGATATAAAACCCAATGCGGAAAAATAAATAACACGCAGAGATTTTTGCGTGGAAAACTCCGTCACAGGAGTAAAAAACCACGGGACCGATAACACGGCGAAATCCACTAGAATTAAAACACGTACAAGGTGATTTACCATACACACTTACGACTCAACCTTTTCCATACGCTCCTAGTAGATCTTCTCCGCTCGCTCCACGACGCGCCTCGAATCCACGATTTGCGCCCAACGCCGAATCCACGGCGTCCAACGTCGAATCCACGACGTCTGACCGAATCCACGGTCTTCACCCAGTAGCACGTCTCGAGTCCACGAACGTACCTCGCTCCGAATCCACGAGAGCGGTAGCACCTTGAATCCACAAGGCCATGCGAGTCCACGCGCCGATTTTGGGGTAAATCGTTGTTTTTTGGGTGGTGATGATCCGCCGAATACTTAGATTAGAAATAGATCGGAAATACCATCTAAGTATTCATTAATTTGATTCTACTCAAAATCTGAGTGAGAAAACCTAGAATCAAATTAATCAATATAGATGAAGAAACATAGAATTAAATCTAGTATTTCCTTTCTTCTCTATATGTGGATCTTTTCCTCTTAGAACCGTAATTTTTGATCGTCTTTTAATTTTGTACGGATTCTAATGGAATATTTTGGATTACCCTAAGAGATGAAATATAGGGTCTATTTATAGGTTAGAAACTTGTGGAAGAAGATAAGAATAAAAAACTAACCATTTCTGGAATTTTTCAGGACGACGGTCCGGACTGGAGTTGGCGGTCCGGACTGTCTCAGCGAAACAGACAATTTCCAGAAAAGACGACATTCGGGGTTCGGACTGAAATCCACGGTCCGGACTGTTCATGCATTTCTTGCAAATTCCACGTTCGGGGTCCGGACTGAAATTCCCAAGGTCCGGACTGGAATTATGCACGAACTAACCTATGTTCGGGGTCCGGACTGTAAAGCCCGATCCGGACTCTGAACATATGGAATGTCCAGTTTTTTTATTTTTATGCAATAAAAAATTCATCCAAGTGTTTCTACACTATAAGAAGTATTCGGATCATCAAAATTATTTAATTAAACGTACCTGATCCTTTTAAATTCTTCTTTCTTGAGATTGAGGTATATGATCCAACTTTCTTCATCTTCAATCTTCAAGACTTAACCAATTTCACGAAATACGCCAACTCAAATTCCGTAACAGAGTTATCAGGCATCGTTTCCTCATCCATTAAATCATCCCAATTCACTTCATCTTTTTCCGGTTCAGTCTCTGAATCATTAAGAAAAACACACTCCCCTTTACGAAGAGTTTTCTTTGCTCTTTTTAATTTATTTGTCGCTCTCGTGTGTACCATAGCAACTAACAGGACTATTATCAGTGAGAACACCATTGTCGCTATTTAACTTTAAGAACCTGCGAGCAACAACTCAAGAATACGACAAAGATTGTTTATTTTCAAAAATTTGAAAAATTATACCTAAACAATCATTATCATGTAGAGAGACTAGGATTCAAACAAGTTTTGCAAAAAGAATTTTAAAAATAGATCAATCCCATGATTTTCAAAAATTCCTATTATATGCCCTAAAACCGAATTTTCTGAAATCAAAGCCTAAAAATTCGTTAATCAAGAGAATACCTAGCATATAATCAAAACTAATCTACCCAGAGTTCTTATTTCAAAAGAAATTTGATCAAAAACCAATTCCAAACGAAAAAGATACAAGATTTCCAATACGTTTTGAGCAAAGACATGAAAAACTGTGAAAAATCGAGATTTTGATCATAAGAACTCACTTGGAATCGAAGAAGATGGGTTGGGAATGCTCCAAGACGATTGTTTTCTAGAGAGAGAAGGTCTGGAGACTCAGAAACAAAAGATTGAAGTAAAAGAAAATCAAAACCCTTTTGTTCTATATAAAACCCTAGCCGCGGTCCGGACTGCCTCAAGAACCCAGTCCGGATCGGCTTACCCGCAGGAATACCTGCGTTCGGGGTCCGGATCGGCTTGTCCAGTCCGGACCGGCTCCATACTTTTTCTTCAGAAAAATTCAGAAAAATTCCAGAAAATCCAGAAAAAGTATGTAAGCACTTTTGTGTATCAACTTTAAATAAAAATCATCGTTTCATATTAAAAGAAATAGATTATGCAAAATCTATCAATAATATCCAACTTATGAAACGAAAATTTATAAAAATTAAATCCCTTAAAGTTGAACAACTTCAATCACATATAACATGATCTTATGAGTAATGCCTTTATCAAATCATCAATTTGGTAAAGAAAATGAAATACCAAGATCAATAGATGTTTGAAATCCCAAATATGTTAGATAATGTATCTAGTCAATCTATTGAAGAGAGTGGCTCTTTGAGCATCTTTCATTAAAAATCCCACCTTATACCAACCTTGGAATTTGACAGAGTCAAGTATTCCAAAAAGCATTTTATCTAATCATCTTGAAAAAACCATGCTTGATATACATGTGGTAGCTGCACACAGTACTCGGACGACCGAGGTGGTAGCTCTTTCCTCCATGTGGTGGTAGTTTTCACACTCCTCATTGGGATGTAACTCTTTCCACATCTTTTGAGCATAACATTTTGCATTAACTCCCCCACAATTGGCTATCAATTATATAATATATAAGGTATTCAACCAAAAATTGATCTCGATTTCATACTCGACTCAATTGTCAAATAAGATAAAAGCTATACCAAGAGATCATTTGAGAGAGAAATTGACTTTGATCAAAACAAAGATGACTTAATTGACATAAATGATCATTGCATCAAATGAATTATTATGATATCCAAAGCATAATAAATTTCAAATTATATAAAAGGATGCAGTTAAAGTCAATAATACTAGTGCTCAATTTATGTTCTATGTACAAACATAGATGATGAACAAAAACACAAAACAAAACCTAACCTACACAAAATTTTCAAAAAGAAGTTATTTCAAGGAAAGCATTCCAATTGATTTACGCAAATGAATAAAGCGTTTTTGATCCAAAGGTTTTGTTAGGAAGTCAGCTAATTGATCCTCTGTTGAAATGTAGAAAAGTTGAAGAATATTTGATTCAACTAGCTCTCTTAGAAAATGATATCTAAGTTCAATGTGTTTTGTTCTTGAGTGCAACACAGGGTTTTTGGAAATATTTATAGCACTTGTGTTGTCACAAAGAATGGTTACCGAAGTTGCTTAAATTCGGAAGTCGCTCAACATGCTTTTCATCCAAATGAGTTGAGTTGAACAACTACCCGCTGAGATATATTCCGCTTCGGCAGTCGAGAGTGCTATGCAATTTTGCTTTTTACTATGCCATGCAACAAGGCAGTGGCCAAGATAGAAGCATGCACCACTCGTACTCTTCCGATCATCCACAGATCCTGCCCAATCGGCATCTGAATATCCTATAATATCAAGCGTTGTTCCCATAGGATACCAAATTCCGAACTTCAATGTTCCTTTGATGTACCGGATGATCCTTTTCACCGCTTTCAGGTGAACCTCCTTTAGTGCTGACTGATATCTCGCGCAGATCCCAACACTAAAGGATATATCTGGGCGACTAGCCGTGAGATAGAGTATACTTCCTATCATGCTGCGATAAAGCTTATCGTCTACACTTTCACTAAGAGATTCACTTCCTAATCCCTTATTGCTAGTTCCCATAGGAGTCGAAAAATCTTTAGAGTCTTCTAATCCGAATTTCTTCACCAACTCCTTTGCATACTTGGATTGGCATAGATGAATGCCTTCTTCATTTTGTTTTACTTGCAATCAAAGAAAGTATGTCAGTTCGCCCATCATGGACATCTCAAATTCGCTTTCCATGGTTTCAGTGAATTTAGAAGCATCATTGTCTCTAGTTGCACCAAATACAATGTCATCGACATAGATTTGTGCTACAATGAAATTATCCTGATAATACTTCACAAAGCGAGTCCGGTCTGCTCCCCCTCGAGTGTAGCCCTTTTCCAATAGGTGCTTTGTTAGCCTTTCGTACAATGCTCGCGGTGCTTGTTTTAGACCGTAAAGAGCCTTTTTCAAACGAAAAACATGATTAGGTTGTTTATAGTCTACAAAACCTTTCGGTTGAGCCACATAAACTTCCTCGTTTAAATACCCATTTAAAAACGCGCTCTTAACGTCCATTTGAAAGAGTTTTATTTTAAAGTGACAAGCAATTGCGAATACGATACGAATTGACTCGAGTCGAGCAACTGGGGAGAACGTCTCATCAAAGTCTATTCCCTCAATTTGCGAGTAGCCCTAAGCAACTAATCGTGCTTTGTTCCTGATGATGGTACCATCCTCATTTTTCTTATTCTTGAAAATCCACTTAGTACCAATCACGTTGTGTTGCTTCGGTGACTTCGTTAATTCCCAGACTTTGTTTCTTTCGAACTGATGGAGCTCTTCCTGCATTGCTTCAATCCAGTAGTCATCCTGAAGAGCTTCATCGACGTTCTTTGGTTCTATCATGGAGACATAACATGCGACTCCACAAACCAACTGCCTCCGAGTTTTGACTCCTTCTTGTGGATCTCCAATAATGTTCGATTCCGGATGATCTTTGGAGATTCTTAACATTTGCGGTAACGGAGTTCTCGGAGATGCATGTGATGATTCCTGCACATCAAATAAGCTAGAAGAGCCATTAGATGCATCATTATTATTGGAAGAATTATCATGAGAAGATGCATTTACAGGAGTATCATCATCAAGAGACATATCAGGGGTAGATTTATTAGATGTAAAGTGAAAAGCTTCATCTATTTTAACATTTATAGATTCTACCATCGTTTTAGATTCAAGGTTAAATACCGATATGCTCTACTGTTTGTAGAATAACCCATGAAAATCCCTTCGTCACTTCGAGAGTCGAATTTACCAAGATTTTCGCGATCTCGCAAAACAAAACAGCGACTCCCAAAGATACGAAAATATTTAATATTTGGTTTTCTACAAAACCACAGCTCATATGGTGTATTTAATGTTCCCGGGCGCAAATACACTCGATTAATTACATAGACGGCGGTGTTCACGGCTTCAGCCCAAAAATGTAACGGGAGATTCCTGCTATGAAGCATCACACGTGCCATCTCCTGAACAACCCTGTTTTTGCGCTCAACAACTCCATTCTGCTGAGGTGTATAGGGTGCTGAGAATTCATGTTTTATGCCATTGGAAGTGCAAAAATCAGTGAATTTAGAATTAATGAATTCTCCACCTCTATCGCTTCGAACACGAACGATCTTTTCATTTCTTTCAATCATAATACGATGACAAACCTCATGAAAAGAGTCGAAAGTATCCGCTTTCTCTTTTAAAAAAGTTACCGATGAATATCTAGAGAAATCATCAACCAAAAGAAAAATATACCATTTACCTCCCAAGGATGGTTGACGAGTTGGCCCCATTAAGTCCATATGCAGTAATTCTAAGGGCCGGTTAGTACCAACGTGGTTCAAGTTCTTGTGTGCAGCCCTTGATTGCTTTCCCTTTAGACAACCTCCACACACAATGTTATCTTTAAATGTAAGTTTAGGAACCCCCTTAACCACGTCTTTATTAGAAATCCTTGCTAGTTCTTTAAAATTTATGTGACCTAGCCTTTCATGCCAAAGAGTTTCATTATCCAAAGAAACTAGGTTACATTTTTCAGAAATTTTGTTTGAAACAACATAGCAATTATTTTGAGATCTAACCCCTTTCAAAAAGAATACATGGTCCTTATCAGTTACAATACATTCTTCAGAAGAAAAATTAACTGAAAAACCGTTGTCACAAAGTTGACTTATACTGATGAGGTTAGTCTTAAGGCCTTCTACAAATAGAACATTATTCAAAACAGGGCCTTCTGGAATAGCGATTGTTCCTTTTCCAATAATTTTAGAAGAACGACCGTCTCCGAAAACAACATGTCCTCCGGAGATTTTCTCTAAAGTTTGAAAATAGTTTTTGTCACCGGTCATGTGACGGGAACATCCACTATCCAGATACCAAGACGAGCTGTCATAAGCTTGTAAAGAAGTATGAACAACAAAACAAGGGAAGATTTCACGTTTTCGCACCCAAACCTTTTTGGATTGCGTCGGCAATGTTCTTGAAGTTATTTTCCTTGGTGAAAGCGTCTTGTTTGATTCATTGCTTGACATCGTCTTACGAGGTGAACTACCAAGGCTCTTTTCCTTTGAAAAGTTTTCCTTTGATTTCCGGGGAATCACCTTTTTGGTAGTTGTTGCAAGAGGCGCTTGAGTTGAACGTTTCGCTCCCATCTTGCAATATCTCCTTATGTGCCCTGCAAAACCACAACGAAAACATACCTTAGTGTTTGACGATCCCGAAGAGGGTGAAGTAGGCTTGTTGTCGTTGTTTGTCGTAAATTCCGGTGTCGGAGGAGGAGATACCGACTGTGGCACAAAGACTGTCCCAATCGAACTAAAATTGTCTTCAGTTCGATTGTATCCGAGGCCGAATCTGTTTGTTTGACCAAGACCAAGCATCTTATCCAACTTACTCCTTCCAGAAGAAAATTGCCTTAAATCATCCTTGAGTTGGAAAATGGTCTTCGTCATTTCCATTTTTTCCTGTCGAGCCTCGCTGTAGAGCTTCAAGAAGTAATTCGCTTTATTCACCATATCTACATAATTCTTCTCGAGATGCTCATTAGACTCTTGAAGGGAAACATTTACTTTGATCAGATTATCCCTTTCCACTTCAAGAGCGTTTGAGAGAGAAGTTGCCCTTTTTGCTTCTTCTTCGAGCTCCTGCAAACTCCCTCTCAAACTCTTGTTTTGCTTTGCCAGTTTCTTTGAAACCTTCAAAAGTTTATGGTAGGCAAAAGCAAAATCTTCACCTTCAGAATTATCCGATTCATCGTCCGTTGCATTCTTTTCAACTTGGGAGGAGTTGGACAATGACTCATATGTACTTGCCATAAAGCATATGAATGGTGAAGATGTGGACGCGTGGAATGCCGTTGCGTTATTTTCTTCATCACTGGAAGATGACTCATTTGACGTTGAGGTGTCATCCCAAGTGACGGCTTGCATCGCTTTCTTCTTTGCCGGATTCTTATTGGGACACTCCGTTGAGATATGGCCGTATCCTCGGCACTTGAAGCATTGGACTTGTCCCTCTGAGCTTTTCTTATCCTTTGAAAAACTTTCTTGCTTTCTTGACTTTTGGCTTGAAAAACCTTTGCCTTTCTTCCACTTTCCGAAGGATGGAGTTTTACTTGAATTACCCCTTCGAAAGTTTCGGCGAAACTTTCTGGTCAAGAGAGCAAGTTGCTTCTCGAAGTCCTCCATAGATAGGTTCTCGTCATCGTCTGAGGAGGATGAATCCGCGTCTTCTTCTTTTGTTGTTTTCAACGCAAAACCTGAAGATTTAGAAGAGGATGCTTTTCCAGAAGAATAGTTAGTAGGAAATGTCATTTCATAAGTTTGTAACGAACCAACTAATTCTTCTACACGGATTTCGTCCGGGTGTTTAATAGTTTCAATGGTCGTAACCTTGGAACGAAATCTTTCAGGAAGAGTCCTTAAAATCTTTCTTACAATTTTAAATTCTGGAATTTTCTCTCCCAAGTTAGCACATGAATTCACGATGTCTTGCAATCGTGTATAATAATATGTGAACAATTCATTTTCTGCCATGAAAATGGAGTCAAACTTGCTCGTAAGCATTTGCAGTTTTTGAATCTTCACAAGGTTAGTTCCTTCATGTGCAACTTGAAGAACATCCCAGATTTCTTTCGCAGTCTCACATGCAGAGACGCGAGAGAACTCAGTTTGTGACAAAGCATTAAATAAAGCGTTAACACCTTTGCCATTGTAAGAAGATGCATCAACCTCTTCCTTGGTCCATTTCGACCTAGGTTTGATGGTGCGAACATCAGAAATAATTTCAGTTGGATTAGACCATCCTAACTCAATTGATTGCCAACCCGTTCGTCGATGGAAATTAAAAAGGCTTTCATCCGTACTTTCCAGTAGGCATAATTTGTTCCATCGAAGAACGGGGGTCTGTTGATGTTTCCACCTTCAACCATTGTTTACAACCCTATTCCCTCTCTGATACCACTTGTTGGGTTATGATAGAATATGGATCTAAATAGGGAAAAAAATACCTAGAGGGGGGGGTGAATAGGTGTAAACCATAAACACTCAAAAATCGTTGCGCAATAAAACCCGATGCGGAAATGAAAAAATAACACGCACGATTTTTACGTGGAAAAACTCCAAACCGGAGTAAAAAACCACGGGACCGATAACACGGCGAAATCCACTAGAATTAACACACGTACAAGGTGATATACCGTACTCACAGACGACTCAACCTTTTTCATACGCTCCTAGTAGATCTTCTCCGCTCGCTCCGCAACGCTCCTCGAATCCACGAATAGCGTCCAACGTCAAATCCACGACATCCAACGTCGAATCCACGACGTCCAACCGAATCCACGGTCTTCACCCAGTAGCACGTATCGAATCCACGAACGTACCTCGCTCCGAATCCACAAGAGCGGTTGCACCTTGAATCCACAAGGCCACGCGATTCCACGCGCCGATTTTGGGAAAATCGTTGTTTTTTGGGTGGTGATAGTCCGCCGAATACTTAGATTAGAAATAGATCGGAAATACCATCTATGCATTCATTAATTTGATTCTACACAAAATCTGAGTTTGAAACCCTAGAATCAAATTAATCAATATAGATGAAGAAACATAGAATTAAATCTATTGATTTCCTTTCTTCTCTATAGGTGGATTTTTCTTTTTATGACCGTATTTTGGATTACCCTAAAAAATGAATCGTAGGGTCTATTTATAGGTTAGAAACTGTTGGAAGAGGATAAGAATAAAAAACTAACCTTTTCTGGAATTTTACAGGACGACGGTCCGGACTGGAATTATGGCGGTCCGGACTGTCGTAACGAAACAGACTTTTTCCAGAAAAACATACCTTCAGGGTCCGGACTGTAATTTCCACGGTCCGGACTGTTCATGCAATTCCTGCAAATTCCACGTTCGGGGTCCGGACTGAAGTGACCAAGGTCCGGACTGGAATTGCGCATGAACTATCCTATGTTCGGGGTCCGGACTGTGATGTCAGGTCCGGACTCTGAACATGTAGTATGTCCAGTTTTTGATTTTTATGCAATTAAAAATTCATCCAAGTGTTTCTACACTATAATAAGTATTCGGATCACCAAAAATATTTAGTTAAACATACCTGATCCTTTTGAATTCTTCTTTCTTGAGATTGAGGTATATGATCCAAACTTCTTCATCTTCAATCTTCAAGACTTAAATAATTTCACGAAATACGCCAACACAAATTCCTTAACATTCTTCTCACCCACGTCACTCCAATATAGGGGTGACTGACACTTGCGTCCATACAACGCTTCAAACGGAGCCATCTGAATGCTCGCTTGATAGCTGTTGTTGTACACAAACTCAACCAATCCCAATTGTCGGTACCACCCTCCTCCAAAATCCTGGACGAACGCTCTCAACATATCCTCGAGGGTCTGTATGGTGCGCTCAGACTGTCCATCGGTCTGTGGGTGGAATGCTGTGCTAAATCGGAGCTACGTCCCCAAGGCTGTCTGTAAACTCCTCCGGAAATGCGAGACAAACCTCGGGTCTCTATCTGATACAACGGAGATGGGTACACCGTGCAACCTCACCACCTCAGCTAAGTACAACTATGCCAGCCGCTCCAAAGGCCAAGTCACCTGCACCGGTAGAAAGTGAGGGACTTGGTGAGTCTATCCACGACTACCCAGATCGCATAAGCTCCAGTCTGTGCTCTCGGCAATCCAGTGACAACATCCATAGTGATATGATCCCATTTCCATTCTGGGATTGGGAGACTCTGCAACTTGCCAGCAGGTACACGATGCTCAGCCTTTACTTGCTGACAAGTTAAGCAGTGAGCCACGAATCTCCCAATGTCTCTCTTCATACCACTCTACCAAAAATGTGCCTTGAGGTCCTTATACATCTTAGTCCCACCAGGATGAATGGTATAAGGTGTATAATGGGCCTCCCTCAAGATCTGCTCTCGAATCTCTGAATCCATAGGCATACAAGCTCGGTCCCTGTACCGCAGTACTCCCGAAGCATCAACAGAAAAATCCCCTGTCAACTCAGTCTGAATTTGCCCTCAGATCCTCATCAAGTGGGGGTCCTCACTCTGTTTCTCTCGAATCCTGTCCAGAAGAGTGGGTTGCACGACCAAAGACATAAGTCTAGCAGAGACCCCAGGGGATACAACCTCAATCTGTAACCGTCTCATCTGCTCAACTAACGGTGCCTGCTACGAAATCATCATACTCAGACTCGTCCTCCTACTCAAAGCATCTGCCACGACATTGGCTTTACCGGGAAGATAAAGCATACTCACATCATAATCCTTTAACAACTCTAACCACCGGCGTTGCCTCAAGTTCAACTCCTTCTGAGTGAACAGATACTTCAAGATTTTATGATCGGTGTAAATCTCGTAGTGCTCTCCATACAAATAATGCCGCCACACCTTCGGAGCAAACACCACCGCTGCCAACTCAAGATCATGAGTAGGGTAATTTTTCTCATAGTCATTCAATTGCCGTGAAGCATAGGCAATTACCCTATCATGCTGCATCAGTACACACCCCAGACCACTGTGAGAGGCGTCGCTGTAGATCACAAATCCTTCTCCCATAACCGGGAGAGCAAGGATCGGAGCTGTCATCAATCTCTGTTTCAGCTCTTCAAAACTGCTCTGACAAGTCTCACTCCAAATAAACTTAACCCCTTTCTTGGTCAGACGTGTGAGGGGAGTGGAAAGCTTCGCAAAGCCTTCCACAAATCGACGATAATAGCCAGCCAAACCCAAAAAACTCCGCACCTCGGTGATAGTCGTCGGCCTCGGCAATTCTCGAATAGCATCCACCTTGGCCGGATCAACCGCCACTCCCGTAGCTGAAACTACGTGGCCCAAAAAGGCGACCTCCCGGAGCCAAAATTCGCACTTCTTAAGCTTGGCATACAGCTTCTTCTCTCGCAGAAGCTGTAGCACTGTCCTCAAGTGCTCCTCATGCTCCACATCACTCCGGGAGTAAATCAGTATATCATCAATAAATACCACAACAAACCGGTCCAAATACGGCCGAAATATCCGGTTCATCAAATCCATAAATGCGGCAGGGGCATTAGTCAAACCAAATGGCATCACCGTGAACTCATAATGCCCGTACCGAGATCTGAATGCCGTTTTGGAGATATCCTCGGCCCTCACCCTCAGCTGGTGGTAACCGGACTGAAGATCAATCTTCGAAAACACAGAAGCTCCCTGCAGCTGATCAAATAAGTCGTCGATCCGCGGTAATGGATACTTGTTTCGGATGGTCACTTTGTTCAGCTCCCTATAATCCACACACAGTCGAAGCAAACCATCCTTCTTCTTCACAAATAAAACTGGCGCTCCCCACGGCAAAACACTGGGTCTAACGAAACCCTTGTCCATCAGATCCTGTAGTTGCGCCTTTAGCTCTCTCAACTCAGCAGGCGCCATCCGATAGGGTGCCTTCGAGATTGGCGTGGTTCCCGGGACCACGTCGATCACAAACTCTATCTCCCTCTCTGGCGGCATAGTCGTCAACTCAAGAGGAAACACATCTGGAAACTCGCGAACAATGGGAATATCCTCGAGTTCCAGTGCCACCGTAGGCACCTACAAATAGTAGCCAGAAAGGCAGTGCAACTGTTACGGCTTTTTGGTGTTGGCATATTTCGTGAGTCAAGTCAGTGAGTTGAGTCGGAGTCTTAAAGGGATCAAATTATCAATCAGCATTCAAAGACTTAGAGAAGATTCAACAAGAGCTCAAGTTGACACTCAGTGTCTTGAGTCTTGAAGATTGAAGTTGAAGAATTGTGGATCAGTTACATCAATCTCAAGAAGAAAGTATTCAAGAGGATCAGGTATGTTTAACTAAATAATTGTGGTGATCCGAATACTTTCTTATAGTGTAGAAACACTTGGATGAATTTTTAATTGCATAAAAATCAAGAACTGGACATGGGTCATGTTCAGGATCCGGATCAGACAGTCCAATCCGGATCCCGAAGGGTGATTGTTCATTGGCAAATCCGATCCGGATCATGGCCATTTCGATCCGGATCCCGAACATGGGTATTTGCTGGAATACATGAACGATCCGGATCGGGCTTTTCAATCCGGATCCCGAACCCTTGTTTTTCTGGAATTGCCTAACTCGCTACGACGATCCGGATCGCAGTAAATCCGATCCGGATCGCCGTCCTGAAAATTTCCAGATAAGGTAAGTTTTTTATTCTTATCTCTTTCCAAAGGTTTCTAAACTATAAATAGACATTTAGGGTTTCTCAAAAACGTGGGAGCTACGGCCGATCAATTGATAAAACTCTTGAGAGCAACCCTAGAGGCTAGGTTTTTATCGATCTTCTTTATAGCCTCTTTTAGGTCAATTCGATGGTTCTTTCAAGAACATATCTTTTGTCGAATTGATCTAATCTTTGCTTAGAGATTTTTCCCATGGATCTTCATTGATAATCTAAGCAAAGGATCACCATCGAAGCCAATATTCTTACCGGCTGAGTTTGCGTCGTGGATTCGACGTGGCATCGTGGATTCGGTGTGCTAAAGGCGTTTCGTGGATTCGAAACGTGTGCTCGTGGATTCGAGTGGCGTTCGTGGATTCGAACGTGTGCAGTGGACGTGCAATCGGTGGAGTGCGAGGTCCGAAGAATTGAAGGAGGGGTTAAATCCATGGAGACGGTAATCATCTTGTTATTCTTCTTTTCTTAGTGGATTGTTATTGCGTGGACATCCAACCGGTCAGCGCAAGGTCCGAAGAAGCTGAAGGAGGGGTTTGAGTCCGTGGAGTCGGTAATCACCTTGTTATTCTTCTATTCTTAGTGGATTGTTATTGCGTGTTGGTCCCATGGTTTTTCTCCTGGATTGGAGTTTCCACGTATATCTCGGTGTGCTGTTTTTATTTTCCGCATTGGTTTTTATTTTGCACTGAGATTTGGTTTTATAAGTATTACACCTATTCACCCCCCCTCTAGTTGTTTGATAGTACCTATTTAGATCCTTGGGGATCCAAAAACCAACAATTGGTATCAGAGCGGGTTTTAGGTTTATCTATCATGTTGGGTGAAATTGGTAATATTTATAGACCTCCTCTTTTTGATGGGACTAATTATGCTTATTGGAAAGTGCGGATGAGAGCTTTTCTCATCGCAATTGATGAGCGAGTATGGCACTCCGTGGAATACGGTTGGGTGCATCCTGTTGAGGAAGTAGGAAATTCTACTACCCCAAGACCTCGCTCTAGATGGTCCAAAGAGGAATTTGAAAGATCTTCTTACAATGGGAAAGGTATGAACACTTTATTTAATTCTCTTTCCTCGACTGAGTTCACACGAATTTCTGCGTGTGAAACCGCGAAGGAAATTTGACTCTATTCATATGGAAGAGCTTCAATTGTTTACAGATTATTACACTAGACTTCAAGATGTAATCAATACTTGTGCTAATTTAGGAGAAAAGATCCCGGAGTCGAGAATTGTAAGAAAGATACTTCGGACTCTTCCGGAACGGTTTAGGGCAAAGGTTACCGCCATTGAAACCGTTAGTCATCCGGATGAGATGAGTGGAGAGGAATTAGTAGGCGCTTTGCAAACTTATGAAATGACTTTTCCTACTAATCAAGTTTCTTCCAAGTCTTCTTCTAAGCTTACAGGTATTGCATTCAAATCAACAAAGGAAGAAGATAGCGAATCGAGTTCCGACGATGAAATCTCTTTTGCCGATTTTGAAGAACAATTGGCGCAGATCACAAAGAAATTTCGTCGGAAGTTTTGGAAGAATCGAACCGATGGATCTTCATCCACGAAACCTTCTAAAGGATCATCGGGTTCTAAATCCTCTAACCTCAAAAGCTTTGCAAAACCTTCTAAAGAAAAAGAAA
Organism: Tillandsia leiboldiana; assembly: GCA_029204045.2. Classification (NCBI taxonomy): domain Eukaryota; kingdom Viridiplantae; phylum Streptophyta; class Magnoliopsida; order Poales; family Bromeliaceae; genus Tillandsia; species Tillandsia leiboldiana. Next base: position 27,706 of record JAQNDB010002042.1, read on the forward strand.
AAGATGATTTCGAAGGGGAAATCCAATGCTATAGATGCAAAGGCTACGACCATTTTTCAACGGAATGTCCTTCTCCGAAATCATATAAAAAAAAGGCTTTGCAAGCGAAAACTTGGGACGATTCTACTTCTAATGAATCGACCTCAAGTAAAGAGGAAAAAGTCGTTGCCTTACATGCTTCTCAAATTCCCTCTTCTAATGTTTGTTTATCATCTTTAATCACTGACTCTATTCCTTTGATTTTGCATGAAACATCAACATCCAACGGAGAGTCATCAAGTGAGGGGGAGTCGGACGAAGAAGAACTCGTTGAGGCATATCAACAACTTCTTGCAGAAGCTAAGAAGATGGCCAAGTATATCAAGAAGTTGAGGAAGCAACGACTTGAGAATCAAGACGAGAATCATGCTTTAAAGATCAAACTTCATGATCTCGAGGAGGAACGAGAGCTTTTATTGGATAATAATAAAATCCTCCAGGAAAAGATAAATCAATCGGAAACGGTCGTTAATTCCCATATTAACAAGATTGATTTTCTAGAAAAGCAGTTTGAGGAGATTCATGTCACCAACCAAGCTTTGACCAAGCAAGTTCATGAACTCAAATTTGACATACAAAGGCTTTCAACCGGTTCCAAGAAACTAGATTGTATGTCCGGATTAGGTCAAACAAGCAAGGTTGGTTTGGGATTCAAAAAGGACCAAACTGTGCATGCTTCAAGTTCCACAATGAAATTGAAAGGAAGAACTTGTCACTTATGTGGACTTGAAGGACATTTGGTGAAGAATTGCCCGAAAAAGAGAAAGAAGAGTCCTTCGGCAACTTCATCTACGGAGCGAACTCAACGGAATCAAAAGACACATCAAGCCAAAGGAGTTCACTCAACCCACCAAAGGTCCGAGCCACAACATCAATCATTCAAGTGGATCACTGCGAGGCAAAGACCTAAGGTGGATCAACAGTCAAAGCTATCATCTCCCAACCACAATGAATCAAGACAACCCAAAATTCGACGATTTTGGATTCGGAAAGGTGATATCTTTCCTTGTCTTAAGTTCTAAATAGCTTATGACTGTATGTAATGCTTTGATTGGTTTTCTTCTCATATTTTTCTTAATCTTTGCATTACATGTTTTTTTTTTCAATGCTCTTGGTCTTATGTTTTGTTCTTGAACAAAAGGTTTTTAACGAACAAGTACATTGATTAAAATGGGTTTCACGTTCACTCACTCCAAATTAATTTTATATGGATTATCAACTTTACTCCATAATCATAATCTTGGAGCATTGGTCATATTGACTTTAATTGCATCTTTTCACGCATTTAGAAATCTATTATGCTTTTGACATCATAATATTTCGATGTTGCAATAACCATTTATGTTAATTAAGTCATCTTTTAAGTGATCAAAGTCAATTTCTCTCTCAATGATCTCTTGGTATAGTCATTATCTTATTTGACTATTTAGTCGAGTATGAATTCGAGATCAATCCTTGGTTGAATACTTTATATCTTAAATTAATTGATAGCCAATTGAGGGGGAGTCAAAGAAAAGTAAAATGCTCAAAAGATGTGGAAAGAGTTACATCCCAATGAGGAGTGTGAAAACTACCACCACATGGAGGAAAGAGCTACCACCTCGGTCGTCCGAGTACTGTGTGCAGCTACCACATGTATACCAAGCATGGTTTTGTAATTTTTGATTAAATAAAATGCTGATTGAAATACTTGACTCTGTCAAATTTCAAGGTTGGTATAAGGTGGGATTTTTAATGAAAGATGCTCAAAGAGCCACTCTCTTCAACAGATTGACTAGATACATTATATAATTTATTTGGGATTTCAAACATCTATTGATCTTGGTATTTCATTTTCTTTACCAAATTGATGATTTGATAAAGGCATTACGCATAAGATCATGTTAGATGTGATTGAATTTGATCAACTTTAAGGGTTTTAATTTCCATAAATTTTCGTTTCATTTTTGAGTATTTTTGATAGATTTGGTATAATCTGTTTGTTGTTGCATGAAACGATGACTTTAGTTTAAAGTTGATGCGCTAAAGTGCTTACATACTTTTTCTGGTTCTTATGGACAACATGAAAAACTGTTTTTAATGCTTTACCTTTGTTTTTCATGATTGAGGAGTAAATCTTTTTAATTTCGTGAAATTAATTGGATTGAATTCATTGTTTAAAGCACTTAAATTGATTTCTTGATGGAATACAAATCGATATTTTAAAAGATTCCAAAATCTGGATTTGTTTCAAGAAATTATTTGATTTCTGGTACCGTTACGCAATCTGCATTTTTTTGTTATATACCAGAACTGAGCTTTTATCTCTCTTTCTCTATGAACTAATGTTGTTAGTGATTTCCTTTTGTCTAGTATGCTCACTGTTTGACAATTTGTGACAAAAAGGGGGAGAACAGAAAATAATAATCGTATCACAAAGGGGGAGAACATAAATGCTCAAGACAGGGGGAGAACATGGAGAACATGGAGAACATGTTAGAGATGCTCTTGATAGGGGGAGATAAAGAAAAGGTTGAAAGAGCCGGAAAAACAAAAGAACCAAAAGGACGAATCAAATGTAGGATTTTAATTTCTAACGACTAACGTTTGATTTTGTTTGGAGTTTTGTTTTGCAGGAATTACATCACTTTAAGACTCCAAGTCCTAAGTCATAGAGTATGTTCTAGGACTGTTTGGTTCAAATGTAATTTTGTATTTATTGGATCTTTCACGCAAAGAAAATCAATGTTTTGGTGATAACATTGAATTTTGACTTTTTGGTTTAAGATGAGTGACTTGAGCGCTTTTATGTATTTTTGGGTTTTGTCACAAAATTGCCAAAGGGGGAGATTGTTACGGCTTTTTGGTGTTGGCATATTTTGTGAGTCAAGTCAGTGAGTTGAGTCGGAGTCTTAAACGGATCAAATTGTCAATCAGCATTCAAAGACTTAGAGAAGATTCAACAAGAGCTCAAGTTGACACTCAGTGTCTTGAGTCTTGAAGATTGAAGTTGAAGAATTGTGGATCAGTTACATCAATCTCAAGAAGAAAGTATTCAAGAGGATCAGGTATGTTTAACTAAATAATTGTGGTGATCCGAATACTTTCTTATAGTGTAGAAACACTTGGATGAATTTTTAATTGCATAAAAATTAAGAACTAGACATGGGTCATGTTCAGGATCCGGATCAGACAGTCCAATCCGGATCCCGAAGGGTGATTGTTCATTGGCAAATCCGATCCGGAACATGGCTGTGATGACCTGGATCTCTGCAGAGCTGTGGTAGAGTCATTGGTGGCATCTAGGGAGCCTGTACTGTGTGTTGGAGGTGTTTGTGCACCAATTGGAGACAAGTGGCGGACTTCGGGCTTATTGGATCACGTGGGTGATCAATGGACTCCGTTGGATCGTTAGAAGTGGTTTTGTGCGATGCGGATATTAAAAATGGACTCAGCGCGAAGTTTGGACCAAGGATTACCTTTCCGGATGCCTTCGGCAAATTTTGGAGTTGGAATTTGGCAAAATGGACGTCAAATTCGGATTCAGCGCGCGAAAAACGGTCAAAAACGGACTACCCACTTGTTATTTTTGAGCTTCGGGTACTGTTCATGCCGGAACAGTGTTCCCGGCGGCGGCGGCAGCGGCGGAGCAGCCGCAGGCAGCGCGGCGGACGGTGGCGCGGGCCGCCCGGTCCACGCGGCAGGCGTGCACTGGGGGCGGGACGCGTGGCGGCTCGGGAGTGGGCCGGTCCGCGGGGCGGGGTCTACGGAGAAGTGCGGGGCGCACGGTGGACCGGCGGGACACGTGGCGTCTTCTGGTTGGCGGGCTCATGCAGGCTGGGTCCACGGAGGTGCACCGGGTGCCTCGGAACAGTGCGTGGCAGGCGGGCGCAGGCGGCGGGCGCAGGCGCACGTGGGCGCGTTGACGCGGGGTTCCCGCGCGTGGGCCGCCACGTGTCGAGCTCCGCGTGGGCCACGCGGCGGGGCGTGAGCGGGGGGTTCCGCTGTAGCCTGTTGAGGGGGCGACGTGGAGGCCCGGGAGGATTTCGGGCGCGCACAGTGTTGGGCCGGGCCCAACACTGTAGCCGCCCGAAATCGGGAGCGCCCGGAAACGGGGACACATTGGGAATTTTCAGATTTGTTTCCAGCAATGTATTTAAAGGCCGAGTTCTTTTGCAGAGAGCTTCTTTTCTGCTCGGATTTTCACAGTGCCACCTTCACGAGTTTTCTTCATCTCCCTGTGGCGATTCCATCTGCAGATTTCCAGATTTTTCAGCGGCACGCATCCCGAGGTTACCATTTTTACGGCGCGGCGCGACGCTCGTTCGTTTGTGTTCTTCTTCGTCGCATTTCGGTGCGAGGACTCCCCCGGCTTACTCCGACCTCCGAATGAGGCGATTCTTGCGCCGTTGGCTTCACGACAGGTAGGGCTATGTTTCCCATGTTTACTGGTTTTTCCCATTCCGAGCTTTTCATGGGTTTTTCGGATCATCTTGTGACCTCATTTTCTGGGGCTGAGTTTTGGGACAGCGGTGCAGTGTTTTGGTGATATCTTCGCGCACAGGCATCGGATTGGGGCGATTCAAGAGGCAATTTGCATCTACACATCACGAGGAATATACCCAAATTTTCTCGGAATTTTCTGAATATTTTTCGGAGGTGAGAAATATCTGTGAACAGTAGTTATTGCTACAGTTTTTGAGAGTAGTTTAATTCGGGGTGGTTCCCTTGTCGGAATTGTTTCTCAGTGTAGGAAGCTCGGATTTGAGCGTGCAGGTAGTCGTTTCGACGGGTTCGTCGCGAGGATCGTGACGGTATTTTTCTTGGAATTTTCCGGGCACTTCTCGCAGGTAAAAACAGGGCATCTTCGGGACTGAATTCTGGACAGCTTGTTTGCGGATACTTGTGTGCTTATTTGTGTGTATGTCTTGGGGTAATTTTGTACAGCGATCGCGGCGGCTTATCGGTTTGGGCGAGAGCACTTCTTGGACTTGGATTTAGCGATCGAGGTGGGTGGTTGTTGCTTACCTCTATTTTGACATGCTCACTAGGAATATTAGAGTGATCTCTCTTTTTGGACATGCATGCTTAAGTCATATACTATTGTGGATATCTGATAGTGGTTGGGATTTATACATGTTGGTATGGATGGAATGTTAGCGGTTAACCTTGCATGTGGATTGGAATGTATATCATGGGCTTTATGATTATCTGACAGTGGTTGGTACTAGTTGAGGATTTTATGACATGCATAGGTGGATAGTGATGCTTTATTATGGAATATGGATCATAGACATGTGTGGTTGGATAATGTTTTAGCATGATGGTTATATCTATGCGGCTCTATTAATTGTTACACATGTGGAACCACTTGGTCGCCTTTTTCTTTATTTTCTTGAGAACACTTGCATGCTTGTTTGGACATCTAGGTAGGCCATCTTTTATCGCTACACTTTCATGCTGGAACTTGACTTAGGAGAAACCTTGTTTGCTTCTTTCTCCTTTTCGTTAGTCAGGTGGGTTTGCTCGGGTTTGAGCAGGGGTTTGGGATAGTGTAGCCGGGGCCTGGATTATGAATTTTGGGTTTTGGCGGCGACCGCGGATATTGGGCGGTTGACCGGATGTCGGTTATAGGACATCGGTGATCAGGCTTGATTATGGACTAGAGGGTTTTGTGGCAACCGCGGATAGTAGGCGGTTGACCAGATGTCGGATGTGGGACATGATTGTGATTGCGGGTTATTCCGGCGACCGCGAATATTGGGCGGTTGACCGGAGGTCGGTTGTTAGACCTGGTCGTGGATTGTGGGGTATTGCGGCAATCGCGGATATTGGGCGATTGACCGGATGGTTACTGTTGCATCTGATTGGGGAATCAGTTTTCTTTTAGTGGAGGGTTGTGTTCCACTGGGGGCTTTATAGTTGTGATCCAATCCTGCTTTTATCACCGGCGCGGTTATTGCCCGGTGATGCTTTTATCTTACCCCGGCGCGGTTATTGCCCGGTGGTGCTTTACTCGTGTGGGTAGCTCCCCTCGAGATCCCCTTCGGAGGCCGGGGCTGGACAGTTATGGACAGGGTTTGCTATCACATCGGCGCGGCTTATTTGCCCGATGATGAGGGCGGCAGCAGGAATTTTGCTATCACATCGGCGCGGCTTTTTGCCCGATGATGAGGGCGGTACAGATTGGGTTTATCTGGGACGGTTGGCTCTTATGGCTTACGGTTATTCCAGTCTAGGACTGTATTTTAGAGGCATAGTAGTGGTAGTTTTCCCTTTTGCAGCGGTTTCATTTCTTACCACTCTTCTTCCCTTTTTGCCTCTGGTAGGCCTAGTGGGTGTGTCTGAGTTTGAGGTTTTACCCACTAGGGGAGGCTACTGGTTTACTAGTAGTTCTCACCCCCATTCTTCTTTCCTCTTTTGCTTCTTCCTTGTTTTGCAGTGTCTTCTGCGGGTGCTGCTGGGCTTTCAGCGGCGGTCGAGGAGAGAGGAGGACGGCTGAGTAGATAGATCTCGAGGCAGGATGAGCGTGTTAGCTGGACTGTTGGTGTACCCAGGTTTCCTCAGACGGTTGTACTTTTACATTTGGGACTGGCTTTTGCCAGCAAGTTGTATTTATTTTGGTGAGCTGGGAGAGACAGATGTATCATTTATACAGATGTATTGTATTTCATTTCCAGCTTCAGTCTGAGATGTATTAGTTTTAGTTCAGCTCTGTTTTCTTTGCTCTTTTATGGTTATCTCTTTAGCTGAGCAGGTTTGGCGCTTCGTGTACACGGGAAATACCGTGTGCACGGCGGATCTGTAGACGGGCCCGGGTTCCGGTTTACACCCGGGGCGTGACAGATTAGGTGGTATCAGAGCTTAGGGATAGGTCATTTGGGACTTAGGAAACCCTAGGCTTTTCGGCGGACCCTAGGATGTTTGTGCGTGAGAGACGCGACATTTTGCGAAAGTCGGTGATTTATTTGTTTGACTCTTCATGTGAGTGAAGAGGGATCGACATATCCTATTTTTTTGGGACAGTTATGTTGGCTGCAGACAACATAAAGTTACAAAAATAAAGGGATGTCTTTGACTTTCGCTAGATTGGGTCGAGTGTTTTGGGGTGTGCTGATTTGCGGTTTTGTCGTGGTGAGCGGTGTCTCCCCGACGTTGGGCCCTGACCCGGGTGCACCTTGGTGCGGTAGTTGGGTCAGAGCTGGTTGTTTCGGGCCGGATACCCAGATTGGAGTCTGAGAGCTCCGGACCCGAAGGGTAGGTGTGTTGGAGGCAGATCAGCGGAGCGGTGGCACAGTTGTCGGAGATGGTGACACAGTTGTCGGATCAGCGCAGTGGCACAGTTGTCGGAGTGGTGACACAGTTGTCGGATCAGCGCAGTGGCACAGTTGTCGGAGTGTGACACAGTTGTCGGATCAGCGTAGTGGCACGGTTGTCGGAGTATCGAGTAGCCCCCTCCGTGCCGACGTTTAGTGTTGGGGCACCGAGGTAGGGTGGACAGTTGACAGCGGGTAAGCTGTGGATTGCTTTGATCAAGCGAGCCAGTTTTGGCGGATGAGTCATTCCGATTTGTGGGATTGAGTATGGAGCCCCTTGGAGGCAGGGTCTTGTCGGTGGGGATAGAGAGTACTTGAAGGCCTTTATGGCAAGAGTTAACGCAGTTGCTGAACTGCACGCTCCAGGTATAGAGGGACGGGGCGCATAGGATGTGAGTGTCTGAGAGTGGATTGCGCCAGGATACCTTGTAACTCATTGGGTCCCTCCAGTACGGATTTAGGACGCCTCATTGGAGTAGGCGCCGGGTGTGGAGCGTTGGTATTGTGGTTCCTTTGGATTGGGATCTACCGCCTGAGGCGAGTTCTGATTGAGGCGCATGGCGCCGGGTGATGGAGGACAGTCAGTCGGTGGAGGCCATTCTCGATTCTTTTTCCAGGATAGTGGATTTCTGAGGCAGTCGGAGCACATGTGTTACAGCGGGTCGGTGTGGTGGTACTTGTTGGGCTGGCGGGGTTCAGTTTCTTTCTCGGCGGTTGATTATGCCGCGAGGACAGTTTTCTTGGGGAGCCAGGCCCGGAGGTGTTGGTGTACTTGGGTTGCTTGAGGGTTATCTTCGCCTCTATAGTTTTGACTTCGGGAGCGAGGCGGATGTTTCGCTGTGGATGAGTAGACTTGGCTTGGTGTTGATGCCGGAGAGTCGGGGAATTGCTTCTACATCCGACGGTTTAGAGATTTGAGAGCAGAGTCTACGTGATCAGGTGGGGGACTTATATTGGATACCTTGGGGGTACAGAGGTATTGGGATCGAGCATTGTGCCGATGGACTTGTGGTTGGATTATCTGAGACCTTGGGAGGAGCGGATGCGTGTACTGATGCAGATTACTTGGTAGCTCGAGCGGTTAGCCCCAGCTGTACTTGGATGAGGTGGTGCGGTTTTCTGGAATGCCCGCCTCTATTTTGTTCTAGTTAGAGACCCGAGGGTTGTATCGCGTCTCTGGAGGAGGTACTAGACAGCTTTGGGAGCTTGAGTGGTGGATGATTTGGATATTTACCCCCTCTATTTGGTTGAGGTTTCGGGTTGAGGATTGATTTTAGTTTCGAGGACGAAACTTTCTTTAGTGGGGGAGGATGTGATGACCTGGATCTCTGCAGAGCTGTGGGTAGAGTCATTGGTGGTCTGGGAGCCTGTACTGTGTGTTGGAGGTGTTTGTGCACCAATTGGAGACAAGTGGCGGACTTCGGGCTATTGGATCACGTGGGTGATCAATGGACTCCGTTGGATCGTTAGAAGTGGTTTTGCGCGATGCGGATATTAAAAATGGACTCAGCGCGAAGTTTGGACCAAGGATACCTTTCCGGATGCCTTCGGCAAATTTTGGAGTTGGAATTTGGCAAAATGGACGTCAAATTCGGATTCAGCGCGCGGGGGAAAACGGTCAAAAGGACTACCCACTTGTTATTTTTGAGCTTCGGGTACTGTTCATGCCGGAACAGTGTTCCCGGCGGCGGCGGCGGCACGGCGGAGCAGCGCAGGCGCGCGGGCGCGGACGGGGGGCGCGGGCCGCCCGGTCCACGCGGCAGGCGTGCACCGGGGGCGGGACGCGTGGCGGCTCGGGAGTGGGCCGGTCCGCGGGGCGGGGTCTACGGAGAAGTGCGGGGCGCACGGTGGACCGGTGGACACGTGGCGTCTTCTGGGGTGGCGGGCTCATGCAGGGGCTGGGTCCACGAGGTGCACCGGGGTGCCGCCCAGTGGTGGCAGGCGGGCGCAGGCGGCGGCGCGGGAGCAGCGCGCACGTGGGCGCGTGACGCGGGGTTCCCGCGCGTGGGCCGCCACGTGTCGAGCTCCGCGTGGGCCACGCGGCGGGGCGTGAGGCGGGGGGTTCGGCTGTAGCTGTGAGGGGGCGACGTGGGTGGAGGCCCGGGAGGATTTCGGGCGCGCACAGTGTTGGGCCGGGCCCAACACTGTAGCCGCCCGAAAGTCGGAGCGCCCGGAAACGGGGACACATGGGAATTTTAGATTTGTTTCAGCAATGTATTTAAAGGCCGAGTTCTTTGCAGAGAGCTTCTTCTCTGCGCGGATTTCACAGTGCCACCTTCACGAGTTTTCTTCATCTCCCTGTGGCGATTCCATCTGCAGATTCCAGATTTTCAGCGGCACGCATCCCGAGGTTACATTTTACGGCGCGGCGCGACGCTCGTTCGTTTGTGTTCTTCTTCGTCGCATTTCGGTGCGAGGACTCCCCCGGCTTACTCCGATCACCGAATGAGGCGATTCTTGCGCCGTTGGCTTCACGACAGGTAGGGCTACGTTTCCCATGTTTACTGGTTTTTCCCATTCCGAGCTTTTCATGGGTTTTTCGGATCATCTTGTGACCTCATTTTTCTGGGGCGGAGTTTTGGGACAGCGGTGTGGTGTTTGGCGATATCTTCGCGCACAGGCATGGATTGGGGCGATTCAAGAGGCGATTTGCATCTACACATCACGAGGAATATCCCCAAATTTTCTCGGAATTTTCTGAATATTTTCGGAGGTGAGAAATATCTGTGAACAGTAGTTATTGCTACAGTTTTTGAGAGTAGTTTAATTCGGGGTGGTTCCCTTGTCGGAATTGTTTCTCAGTGTAGGAAGCTCGGATTTGAGCGTGCAGGTAGTCGTTTCGACGGGTTCGTCGCGAGGATCGTGACGTATTTTTCTTGGAATTTTCCGGGCACTTCTCGCAGGTAAAAACAGGGCATCTTTCGGGACTGAATTCTGGACAGCTGTTTGCGGATACTTTGTGCTTATTTGTGTGTATGTCTTGGGGTAATTTTGTACAGCGATCGCGGCGGCTTATCGGTTTGGGCGAGAGCACTTCTTGGACTTGGATTTAGCGATCGAGGTGGGTGGTGTTGCTTACCTCTATTTTGACATGCTCACTAGGAATATTAGAGTGATCTCTCTTTTTGGACATGCATGCTTAAGTCATATACTATTGTGGATATCTGATAGTGGTTGGGATTTATACATGTTGGTATGGATGGAATGTTAGCGGTAACCTTGCATGTGGATTGAATGTTATATCATGGGCTTTATGATTATCTGACAGTGGTTGGTACTAGTTGAGGATTTTATGACATGCATAGGTGGATAGTGATGCTTTATTATGGAATATGGATCATAGACATGTGTGGTTGGATAAGTTTTAGCATGATGGTTTATATGATGCGGCTCTATTAATTGTTACACATGTGGAACCATTGGAGCCTTTTCTTTATTTCTTCTTGAGAACACTTGCATGCTTGTTTGGACATCTAGGTAGGCCATCTTTTATCGCTACACTTTCATGCTGGAACTTGACTTAGGAGAAACCTGTTTGCTTCTTTCTCCTTTCGTTAGTCAGGTGGGTTTGCTCGGGTTTGAGCAGGGGTTTGGGATAGTGTAGCCGGGGCCTGGATATGGATCATGGGTTTTGGCGGCGACCGCTTATATGGGCGGTTGACGGATGTCGGTTATAGGGACATCTGTCGGTGGTAATGGAGTTGGTGTGATCAGGCTGATTATGGCTAGGGGTTTTGTGGCAACCGCGGATAGTAGGCGGTGACCAGATGTCGGATGTGGGACATGTTTGTGATTGGGGTTATTCCGGCGACGCGGATATTGGGCGGTTGACGGAGGTCGGTTGGTAGACCTGGTCGTGGATTGTGGGGTATTGCGGCAATCGCGGATTTGGGCGATTGACCGGATGGTTACTTTTGCATCTGATTGGGGAATCAGTTTTCTTTTAGTGGAGGGTTGTGTTCCACTGGGGGCTTTATAGTTGTGATCCAATCCTGCTTTTATCACCGGCGCGGTTATTGCCCGGTGAGGCTTTTATTACCCCGGCGCGGTTATTGCCGGTGGTGCTTTACTCGTGTGGGTAGCTCCCCTCGAGATCCCCTTCGGAGGCCGGGGCTGGACAGTTATGGACAGGTTTGCTATCACATCGGCGCGGCTATTTGCCCGATGATGAGGGCGGCAGCAGGATTTTGCTATCACATCGGCGCGGCTTTTTGCCGATGATGAGGGCGTACAGATTGGTTTATCTGGGACGGTTGGTTATTGTGGGGCATACGGTTATTCCAGTTTAGGGTCTAGGACTGTATTTAGAGGCATAGTAGTGGTAGATTTCCCTTTGCAGCGGTTTCATTTCTTACCACTCTTCTTCCTTTTTGCCTCTGTGCCTAGGGGTGTGTCTGAGTTTGAGGTTTTACCCACTAGGGGGAGGTATAGTTTACTAGTAGTTCTCACCCCCATTTTCTTTCCTCTTTTGCTTCTTCCTGTTTTGCAGTGTCTTCTGCGGGTGCTGCTGGGCTTTCAGCGGGGGTCGAGACGAGAGAGGACGGCTGAGTAGATAGATCTCGAGGAGGATGAGCGTGTTAGCTGGACTGTTGGTGTGTACCAGGTTTCTCAGACGGTGGTAACTTTTACATTGGGGACGGCTTTTGCCAGAGGTTGTATTATTTTGTGAGGGGAGAGACAGATGTATCATTTATACAGATGTATTGTATTTCATTCCCAGCTTCAGTCTGAGATGTATTAGTTTAGTTCCGCTTGTTTCTTTGATCTTTTACGGTATCTCTTTTATTGAGCAGGTTTGGCGCTCGTGTACACGGGGAAAAACCGTGTGCACGGCGGATCTGGTAGACGGGCCCGGGTTTCCGGTTTACACCCGGGGCGTGACAATGGCATTTCGATCCGGATCCCGAACATGGGTATTTGTGAAAATACATGAACGATCCGGATCGGCTTTTCAATCCGGATCCCGAACCTGTTTTTCTGGAATCGTCTAACTCGTTACGACGATCCGGATCGCAGTAAATCCGATCCGGATCGCCGTCCTGAAAATTTCCAGATAAGGTAGTTTTTGATTCTTATCTCTTTCCAAAGGTTTCTAACTATAAATAGACATTAGGGTTTCTCAAAAACGTGGGAGCTCGGCCGATCAATTTATAAAACACTTGAGAGCAACCTAGAGGCTAGGTTTTTATCGATCTTCTTTATAGCCTCTTTTAGGTCAATTCGATGGTTCTTTCAAGAACATATCTTTTGTCGAATTGATCTAATCTTTGCTTAGAGATTTTTCCACGGTTCTTCATTGATATCTAAGCAAAGGATCACCATCGAAGTCAATATTCTTACCGGCTGAGTTTGCGTCGTGGATTCGACGTGGCATCGTGGATTCGGTGTGCTAAAGGGCGTTTCGTGGATTCGAAACGTGTGCTCGTGGATTCGAGTGGCGTTCGTGGATTCGAACGTTGTGCAGTGGCGTGCAATCGTTGTGGAGCGCGAGGTCCGAGAAATTGAAGGAGGGGTTAAAATCCGTGGAGACGGTAATCACTTGTTATTCTTTTTTTTCTAGGGATTGTTATTGCGTGGACATCAACCGGTCAGCGCAAGGTCCGAAGAAGCTGAAGGAGGGTTTGAGTCCGTGGAGTCGGTAATCAATGTTATTCTTCTATTCTTAGTGGATTGTTATTGCGTGTGGTCCCGTGGTTTTTCTCCTGGATTGGAGTTTCACGTAAATCTCGGGGTGCTGTTTTTATTTTCCGCATTGGTTTTATTTTGCACTGAGATTTGGTTTTATAAGTATTACACCTATCACCCCCCCTCTAGTTGTTGATAGTACCTATTTAGATCCTTGGGGCTCCAAAAAACCAACATGCAACCTATGCTCAACCTCCGGAACAACTCGCGAAATAAATACAGTCGTGCGAACGCTGGGCTCTGGCAGCTCTGAAGGATTAAACTCCTCCTGTTCCTGGCTCGCAGGAGAGTCACCGTCCTCTCTCTTCAGTCGATAGTGGCAAAAAATCGCGTAACCCAAATTCCATCCCTAATACCATGTCAA
>JAQNDB010002043.1:0-41084 GCA_029204045.2 Tillandsia leiboldiana
AATCGGTACTCAAGACGAGTTGTTTGGATTGACAATTTCTCCGTTTGATTGAGTGCCTTCCAGACATATTCCCTTTATAACGTTTCCCACTTGTGTTGTCAAGCTCCTTCCTGTCAAGTAGTTAATTCCTGATCTGGCTCGAAATGCATTTCAGCCCGGGGTCGAAACTGCTGGACCCGGCTCGCCAACAGATCCGCCACCTATGCCAAACCCGCATAGGCGAAGCGTCCTACCTGCAAAAAGAACTACAGCTAACAGATATCAGAGCTAAAAGATAAAAACTGCTATAGAATAAAATCAACCACTGTACAACTGAAGAAAAAACACAAGGTCCCTCTCCCCAAAAGATAATCATACACAACCTCGAGTACAAAACTCATAGCTCAACAGGAGATATCTCAAATAAAACATCAGTGTACAAGCTCTCAATACATCATATCCTCACTACATCAGTCTCTCAAAAGAGGAAATAAATACCACTCTACCGACTATACTGAAGATCTCCTCCAAAGGGGTACCGCTACTCTCCAAAGATGGGTCTGATCTAGCTCGCTACTCCCTCACCACGCACAGCAACCACAGAACGGCAACACCCGCCAAGACTCTGCAAAACAAAGAGAGAAAGGACAAAAGGGGAAAACCCCCACGGGCGTGAGAACTACTGCAATAAGGGAGTTCTCAGTGGTATCGCCACTAGGCCCGACGATCTGCCCACCAAGACTACTAGAGGCAAAAGATAACCGATGCAGTAAAACTGAAAGAAGACGGAAACTGGAAACAGCTCTCCAGCTACCATGCCTAATCCAACAAAAAATGGGGAAACTCTGATGAAGATATGCAACACTCGCACACGAGATGCTCAATCGACCCAATCGAGCTGACTGCCACATCGGGTCCAGTCAAACCTGCGCCCACCTACAACCACCTCCCGCTGACGGGCAGGAATTACGTAGGCGTCCAAACGACTAACTCGCTATCGAGTAGTGGCTCATGCAGGCTATAGTCAAATCCATGCCCTCTCTCTCTCAGAACGGAAAGACTCAAGATGCTCAACCTCTCACACAATGGTCAAAGAACTCACAACGACCACGGGGCCACCGTCAAACCCCGAACGGTTCCCAACAATACTAGCACTGGTCTAAACACAGCTACTAGACTCCACTCGGTCCCCCAGGCACGAGTGTAACAAAAAGTATCTGCCTGAATAACCCAATCGATAGACCAGTAATCACTGGTACTGCTGCTCTGCTGGTACGGTCGCATCCCAAGGTAAGTAATAGATCGGCATCGAACCGTCCGATCGCACACAAAAGTAGGTACAACTGGCCTCGACCGTCCAGTCGCACACACTCCGGGAGTGGCACTCGAGGGGAGCGACCCACACGAGTAATAACTCTGTCATCAGTATCACAAGTATCTCTGTAACCACTGTCTCATAATAGCAGGACTGGATCAAGACTATGATCAAAGTGGGAAACTCCGTCCCCTAACAAAACCCCGATCTGACGCAATAGTACTCAAAATGGGAAACACCATCCACTAGAACAATCTGATACCCAATCTGATGCAATAGTCAACATCCGGTCAACCGCCCAAAGTCCGCGTCACCGCAATAACCCACGACCCAAATTGGGTAAAATAATCAAGATCCGGTCAACCGCCTACTGTCCGCGGTTGCCGCAATAACCCACGACCCCCAATTGGGTAAAAAATCAAGATCCGGTCAACCGCCTACTGTCGCGGTTGCCGCACCACCCCATCCAACTCAAGCACACCCTGTCTCTGACCCGAAGGTCCCAGCTACACTATCCCAAACCTCTGCTCGAACCCGAGCAACACAGACGCCTGACTAACAAGAAGGAGAAAGGAATAACATGGTTTCTCCTAAGTCAAGTTCCAAAATGTAGTGCAGCAGTAAAAGATGGCCTAACTATATGTCCATACACATATGTCCATACAAGCATGCATTTGTCCTTAAGAAGGATAAAGAAAATAAACCTCATGCCAGAATTAACAATGACCATACCTGTCCATGATTTTCGATCCATAATCACTCCTTGGAGTAGAACCTGCACATAACTACATAATCCTATCCCATGCATAAACCAGCCTCATAAAAGGTTATGTGCTAATATGGCATGATAATTAATCCTGATATGGTAACCTTGCCTTAGGTGGGCTTCCACTAATCACCAACATGAATATTTGATTATACCATTGTCATACTATGAGAAATTCACTTGCAATTTCCATAGAATCCTCACTGTTAACTTACCGACCAATTTCAGTTATTGTACCGTACACCTGCATGCAATGCTAACATATAACAATATAGAGAACCGTCCACCGGTTCCGGAATAAGGCACCCACCTGAAAAGCTGACTGTCCAAAGCCCAACAGCTGAAAACACCAGATAACTCTAATCCCTTGCTCCAATAAGTTCAGCACACCCGTAACTCTCCTGGCACAATACAAAGCTCACTAATTACACTAAGGCTCCCAAATATAACTCTTATAATCCCATACAACAACAGTCCCGAAACTGTTAAATTATCACCTGCAGAAAGTGCCCAGAAAATTCCAAGAAAAATACCACAGCGATCCTCGCGTCGATAGCTTCGCAACGGTACCTTGTACGCCCAAATCGGAGTTCGGTAAGTCAAGATAAAAATTCGACAAGGTGGTACACTCAAAAGATTTCAGCACAAAAGACTGTAGCACTGTACACAGAGAAACAGTGATTCTCACCTCTGATGAAATCTCAGAAAAATCCAATAAAAATACGAGCGCGTTCCTTGCGATCTGTAGATGAAAAAGTTGTATAAGCTCGTTTCCGGCTGACGCTTGGGCGCAAAGATATGGCCAAAACACCTCGATGCTGTCCCACAAAGCCAAACAGAAAAAGGGTCACAGTGTTGCCTCGGGATCCGTGCCAAAAACTCGCAACGGGAAAGCGCGATCAATACGAAAGATGAAGCCCTACCTCTTAGGAGTCTGTCGGCGCAAGAATCACAGAAAAGGAGCTCGGGGTAGCCCAGGGGAGCTAAAACACTGCTGCTGCGCCGAAGAAGAACACTAGAAAGCAACGTCGCGCCGCACCGTAAAATGGGGAACCTCGGGATTCGTGCCTTCAAAAATCCTAGAACTTGGCAGGAAGATCAAGCACTTAGAGGTGAAAAACTTCCAAGAAGGGAGCTCGGGGAGATCAAGCTTGGCTGAGAGGAAAAAGCCAAAGAAGAGGGCTCGGGCTGCCTATTTATAGGCTGAGAAAACAATTGGAAAATTCCCATTTTGTCCGATTTTCCGGGCGCCCGAAATTTTTCGGGCGCGCACAGTGCGGCCCGCCCCAAAACTTTCGGGCGCGCACAGTGCGGCCCGGTCCACCACACAGCCCAGTCCACACTCCCCCGGGCCCCCACTGCACCCGGTGCACCTGCGCCCGCGAATGGCACGCGACACGTGGCCCGGCAACCCGTGCACCACGCACGTCGCGCCGTGGACCGCGCACGTCGCGGCTGACCCGGGCCGTACGGCCACCTGCCCCGGCGTACGGCACCTGCCCCGGCCAACGACTCCACAGGTTGTGTGGACCGGGAGCACAACACCGAACCAATCACCTCTCGCCACGTGTCCACCCGGTCTACCGTGCACCCGGACCAAAATTCAGTGGACCGCGCCTGCTGAACCGGCCAACCGGAGAGCGCCACGTGGCCCGCCCCCGGTGCACGACCTCCGCGGTGGACCGCGCGCCTGCCCGCGCCCCTGCGCGCCTGCCCGCGCCGCGCGCCGCCTGCCCGAGCGCCTTCCGCCGCCTTCCGCCGCTGCCCGCCGCCGCCAGCCGCCGCCGGTGATCGCCTGAAGTACTGTTCCGGCATGAACAGTAACCGCCAACCCAAAACATCAAGCAAATAGCCCATCTTGACCGTTTTCCCGCGCGCTGATTCCAAAAACGACGTCCATTTTGCCAAATTCCAAACCTATAATTTGCCGGAGGCTCCCGCAAACCCCAAAAACTGCCAAAACTTCCGGGAGCCCGCTTTTGGGCATCACGGACAGATCAGAAGTTAAGCAAACAAAAAGCCATTTCCAAGCGTTTTTCCGCACTGAAGCCCAAATCCACCCTCTGTTTGGCCAAAATCCTTTCCTAAAATTCGGCCAAAAGCAGCCGAAGGCCAATACAGCCACCAAAGCTCACAGGGTCCATCTCTTGTGTCCAAAATAGGCGCGCGAACACCGCCGACAAGCCACGTAGGGCTTCCAGAAGCTGCTGGTCACACTGTAGAGCCCTGCAAGGTCCGGTCACCACATCCTCCCCTACTAAAAGAAAGTTGCGTCCCCGAAACTAGAGCAACTCCCAAGGAGTCTTAGAAACCAGGGTTCAAAATTACAACACCGCCGTCTCCCAGCTCCCAAGTCACCTATTCACTCCCCGTGATTACTCCTCAAGACACAACACAGCAACACCATACGGCATAGCCCGATTGCGCAATTCCCTCACCTCACGAGTCGGAATTCGCAACGGGCGCCCTCGTACTCCAAACTCTCACAGACCCCAAAAGGACGAGTCAATCACGGGTGAGGGGTCCAAAACATAACACTCTTGAGCTGAGACGCAGAAAAAACCTCCAAACACCAACAAAAGACTGGGGGAAAGGAACGAACAGCCTGAGTAACACGCTCTAAAATCACTCCCAAGAGCCCAGCTCAACCCAAGCGACCCGAACACAACCACACAAACACCTGCACAGAAAAAGGGGCCCAAACAAGCAGGGGTTCACACTCGGTCGCCCTCAACACTTAACCACCTAAGTGGATTGCTCAGCCGCAGCCTCTCATCAAAAGGGATCCTCAGGGACTCAACTCAAACCCTGCACACAAGGATAGCCCCACACAGTGCCAGCTATGGAACCGTCAAACTCGACTCCCAAATAGCTCTTCGGCTCCAGGCATCCGCCACCACAGTGGCTCTGTCGGGGTGATACTGGATGCTCACAAAATCCAATGGTGGCTCTACAGCCACTACGGGAGGTATCACTATAACTCACAAATCCATCTCCCACCACTGACTAGGTTAGAATCGGCGCTGGTACCAATCTCATCACCCGGTCATCAAGCTCTGCTGGCACTATCCAGTCCAAAAACTCCTCACCCCAACAATGACCGTCGATCTCGGCCAGCCTTAAATAGCATCCACTTTGGCCGAATTTCCACTGCCCCGCCCCTTCGGCTAGAAAAGGTAATCCAGGAAGATAAGCTCTCGAAGCTAAAACTTGTACCACAACGACTAGGCATAAAGCTTCATCCCCACAGACTTGTCACAACGACTACAAAAGCTGCACAAGCTCTAAACCACTCAGGGAGGGGGGAAAACCAAAATATCCCAGGAGAACGCCGCTATCAAACCGTCAAGGCCAACAGAAATACAAAATTCCTCAATCTAGAGGCAACAGGGCATTAGTCAATCCATTGGCTTCACTGTACTCGTAATGCCCCTACTGTGTCCTGAACACCATCTAGAAGTGCCCTCAGCTGAAATTCCAAATTGGCGCAGGCATCACACAATATCTGCCGAAATATACCTCCTTCAAAAGGTTCTAAATAATACCTGGACTTGCCTGGACTCCGATCCCAAAGGGCTCTCACCGTCGTGTATCAACGACGTGGCACTAGGTCAAACAGACCCTCTATCCATCAAATCCACGCACCTAAGAACTCAACTCTCGTAGCTCTAAAGGCGGTATCCAATGAGGGGCTAATGAAGTTGGCGCGGTTTCCAGAATCACGTCAATCGCAATCTTAATCTTCCTTTCTGGCGGCCTAATCATCGGCTTAGGTGGACTTACACCTGGGATTTCATGGACAATAGGGACATCCTTAAGTCCCGCTGCCGCCGTAGGCACCTCTCACACGGACGCTGTAACCTGTGTGCTCAAAAAGTCTCAACAAACAAAATGCCTTCCATTATCCGCCTCGCAAAAGTCAAAGTCCTTTCTCTCAGCAGTCAAACATCCTGTGGCACTATGCCAACCGATCCCAAGCACTGGGTCATAACACTGAGCTGCCGTAGAAACCAATAAGTCTGCCGGCATAACTTACGGCCTCAGCTGCACTGGACAAGCCTCCTCCACTTGCACAATGCCAACAGTAACCTGTACCTCAAGTGCAAGTGGTAACGACTCTACCGCTAGCCCATGCAGGAACGCAACATGTCCTAACTCCGACTGCTGTGAAAAAAATCACACCTGCGACAACTCAATCCACTACCGTGGCGCCCTCCAACCGGGCGGCACAGATTCATCCGCTCGATGCAAGTGGTCGTCGCTCAGCCTGCCAAAATATCTAGACCCAATCACAAAGGGAGCACGACCTCTGTCCATGCTCACACTGAGATGCCGAACGTGGTCTCTCGCAAACAACCAATCCACGCTACCGCTGCGCCACTCTGATGAAAGGGTTGTTGCTGTCATCGGGGTCCACCCAACCCCTGACGTCTCAGAAATCCACCTGGGTATCATCGTCATACGACCAAGCACAATTGATTCATGCAATTCCTTATACAATTATCCTTACTAAGCTTACCCCTCAATCACATATATCGCACCCCAAACATGCCAGTTATCAATCACACAGGGTAACATCCCCCCTTGGGTAAGCTTTACATTAACCATCCACAAGGATATCCACCACCCAGGAAAGCAAAACGAAAATGTCTCTGCCTGCCGATCTGTCCTCCATCACCTAGCGCCAAGCGCCTCCCTCCAGAACTCGCCTCTAGCGGCAGATCCCCATCCAAGGAACTTCAGTGTCCAGCTCCAAACACAATGCCTACTCCGACGAGGCATCCACAGTCCGAAACCCGAACAGGAGGGACCGAAAAGAAACTAAGGAGTATCCTGGCGCAATCCACTCCCAATCTCACTTATCCTATGTGCCTCGTCCCTCGAAACCTGGAGCGCCAGTTCAACAACTGCATAAACTCTCTAGCACAGGGAGGCTCTCAATTGATCACTCCATCACCCCCAACCACGACTCTGCCTCCAAAGGCTCCAAGCTCAATCTTACGAGTCGGGGTGGTTCATCTGCCAATCTGGCTTGCTAAATCAAACATGCCCCACAGCTCCTCTGCTGTCAACCATCCACCCTACCTCAGTGCCTTGGCACTAAACATTGGCACGGAAGGGGCCACTCGCTCTATTGGCACTACAGAAATTCCTGCCGCTGAGGGTACTACATCCTGGTGGTCTCAAAAGAAAAGTACAGTCGGGCTGCCCACTGCTCTGACAACTGCGTCACCAAACTAGCTGCTCACTCTGCCGCTGATATGCCTCTGACAATCCTGTCATCTGGGTCCGGAGTTCTCTGACCTCAATCCGGGTATCCGGCCCAAAACCAACCGCTCAAGCTCAACTGCCATGACAGGATGCACAAGGGTCCCCAAACCCAGCGTCGGGGAGACACCGCTCGCCACGACGAAACCACAAATCAGCACACAACAACGCTCGACCCAATCCAGCGAAAGTCTAGAGCATGTCACCCATTCCACAGCGTTATGTTGTCTGCAGCCAACATAACTACTTAGGAGAATAAACATGCCAATCACTCATCCCGTCCCTCGGGAGAGGTGTAAAACTCAATCAGGACTCTCGCTACAAATCACGACTCTCACGAAGTCATCCTAGGGTCCAACCACAAGCGTAGGGTTTCTAAGTCCACCATGACCTACAACCTAGGCTCTGATACCACCTAATCTGTCACGCCCCGGGGTCGAAACTGCGACCCGGGCTCGCCAACAGATCCGCCACCTATGCCAAAACCCGCATAGGCGAAGCGTCCTACCTGCAAAAAGAACTACAGCTAACAGATATCAGAGCTAAAAGATAAAACTGCTATAGAAATAAAATCAACCACTGTACAACTGAAGATAAAACAACAAGGTCCCTCTCCCCAAAAGATAATCATACAATAACCTCGAGTACAAAACTCATAGCTCAACAGGGAGATATCTCAAATAAAACATCAGTGTACAAGCTCTCAATACATCATATCCTCACTACATCAGTCTCACAAAAGAGGAAATAAATACCACTCTACCGACTATACTGAAGATCTCCTCCAAAGGGGGTACCGCTACTCTCCAAAGATGGGTCTGGATCTAGCTCGCTACTCCCTCACCACGCACAGCAACCACAGAACGGCAACACCCGCCAAGACTCTGCAAAACAAAGAGGAGAAAGGACAAAAGGGGGAAAACCCCCAACGGGCGTGAGAACTACGCAATAAGGGAGTTCTCAGTGGGTATCGCCACTAGGCCCGACGATCTGCCCACCAAGACTACTAGAGGCAAAAGATAACCGATGCAGTAAAACTGAAAGAAGAAGCTGGAAACACTCTACAGCTACCATGCCTCTATCCAAATGCTCAAATGGGGAAACTCTGATGAAGATATGCAACACTCGCACACGAGGTGCTCAATCGACCCAATCGAGCTGACTGCCACATCGGGTCCAGTCAAACCTGCGCCCACCTACAACCACCTCCCGCTGACGGGCAGGAATTACGTAGGGCGTCCAAACGGACTAACTCGCTATCGAGTAGTGGCTCATGCAGGCTATAGTCAAATCCATGCCCTCTCTCTCTCAGAACGGAAAGACTCAAGATGCTCAACCTCTCACACAATGGTCAAAGAACTCACAACGACCACGGGGCCACCGTCAAACCCCGAACGGTTCCCAACAATACTAGCACTGGTCTAAACACAGCTACTAGACTCCACTCGGTCCCCCAGGCACGAGTGTAACAAAAAGTATCTGCCTGAATAACCCAATCGATAGACCAGTAATCACTGGTACTGCCTGCTCTGCTGGTACGGTCGCATCCCAAGGTAAGTAATAGATCGGCATCGAACCGTCCGATCGCACACAAAAGTAGGTAACAGACTGGCCTCGATCCGTCCAGTCGCACACTCCGGAGTGGCACTCGAGGGGAGCGACCCACACGAGTAAAGTAACTCTGTCATCAGTATCACAAGTATCTCTGTAACCACTGTCTCATAATAGCAGGACTGGATCAAGACTATGATCAAAGTGGGAAACTCCGTCCCCTAACAAAACCCCGATCTGACGCAATAGTACTCAAAAAGTGGGAAACACCATCCACTAGAACAAATCTGATACCCAATCTGATGCAATAGTCAACATCCGGTCAACCGCCCAAAGTCCGCGGTCACCGCAATAACCCACGACCCACAATTGGGTAAAATAATCAAGATCCGGTCAACCGCCTACTGTCCGCGGTTGCCGCAATAACCCACGACCCACAATTGGGTAAAATAATCAAGATCCGGTCAACCGCCTACTGTCCGCGGTTGCCGCAATAACCCACGATCCAACATCAAGCACACCCTGTCTCTGACCCGAAGGTCCCAGCTACACTACCCCAAACCTCTGCTCGAACCCGAGCAACACAGACCGCCTGACTAACAAGAAGGAGAAAGGAATAACATGGTTTCTCCTAAGTCAAGTTCCAAAATGTAGTGCAGCAGTAAAAGATGGCCTAACTATATGCCCATACACATATGTCCATACAAGCATGCATTTGTCCTTAAGAAGGATAAAGAAAATAAACCTCATGCCAGAATTAACAATGACCATACCTGTCCATGATTTTCGATCCATAATCACTCCTTGGAGTAGAACCTGCACATAACTACATAATCCTATCCCAATGCATAAACCAGCCTCATAAAAGGTTATGTGCTAATATGGCATGATAATTAATCCTGATATGGTAACCTTGCCTTAGGTGGGCTTCCACTAATCACCAACATGAATATTTGATTATACCATTGTCATACTATGAGAAATTCACTTGCAATTTCCATAGAATCCTCACTGTTAAACTTACCGACCAATTTCAGTTATTGTACCGTACACCTGCATGCAATGCTAACATATAACAATATAGAGAACCGTCCACCGGTTCCGGGAATAAGGCACCCACCTGAAAAGCTGACTGTCCAAAGCCCAACAGCTGAAAACACCAGATAACTCTAATCCCTTGCTCCAATAAGTTCAGCACACCCGTAACTCTCCTGGCACAATACAAAGCTCACTAATTACACTAAGGCTCCCAAATATAACTCTTATAATCCCATACAACAACAGTCCCGAAACTGTTAAATTATCACCTGCAGAAAGTGCCCAGAAAATTCCAAGAAAAATACCACAGCGATCCTCGCGTCGATAGCTTCGCAACGGTACCTTGTACGCCCAAATCGGAGTTCGGTAAGTCAAGATAAAAATTCGACAAGGTGGTACACTCAAAAGATTTCAGCACAAAAGACTGTAGCACTGTACACAGAGAAACAGTGATTCTCACCTCTGATGAAATCTCAGAAAAATCCAATAAAAATACGAGCGCGTTCCTTGCGATCTGTAGATGAAAAAGTTGTATAAGCTCGTTTCCGGCTGACACTTGGGCGCAAAGATATGGCCAAAACACCTCGATGCTGTCCCACAAAGCCAAACAGAAAAAGGGTCACAGTGTTGCCTCGGGATCCGTGCCAAAAACTCGCAACGGGAAAGCGCGATCAATACGAAAGATGAAGCCCTACCTCTTAGGAGTCTGTCGGCGCAAGAATCACAGAAAAAGGAGCTCGGGGTAGCCCAGGGGAGCTAAAACACTGCTGCTGCGCCGAAGAAGAACACTAGAAAGCAACGTCGCGCCGCACCGTAAAATGGGGAACCTCGGGATTCGTGCCTTCAAAAATCCTAGAACTTGGCAGGAAGATCAATCACTTAGAGGTGAAAAACTTCCAAGAAGGGAGCTCGGGGAGATCAAGCTTGGGCTGAGAGGAAAAAGCCAAAGAAGAGGGCTCGGGCTGCCTATTTATAGGCTGAAGAAAACAATTGGAAAATTCCCATTTTGTCCGATTTTCCGGGCGCCCGAAATTTTTCGGGCGCGCACAGTGCGGCCCGGCCCAAAACTTTCGGGCGCGCACAGTGCGGCCCGGTCCACCACACAGCCCAGTCCACACTCCCCCGGGCCCCCACTGCACCCGGTGCACCTGCGCCCGCGAATGGCAGCGCGACACGTGGCCCGGCAACCCGTGCACCACGCACGTCGCGCCGTGGACCGCGCACGTCGCGGCTGACCCGGGCCGTACGGCCACCTGCCCCGGGCGTACGGCACCTGCCCCGGCCAACGACTCCACAGGTTGTGTGGACCGGGAGCACAACACCGAACCAATCACCTCTCGCCACGTGTCCACCCGGTCTACCGTGCACCCGGACCAAAATTCAGTGGACCGCGCCTGCTGAACCGGCCAACCGGAGAGCGCCACGTGGCCCGCCCCCGGTGCACGACCTCCGCGGTGGACCGCGCGCCTGCCCGCGCCCCTGCGCGCCGCCTGCCCGAGCGCCTTCCGCCGCCTTCCGCCGCTGCCCGCCGCCGCCAGCCGCCGCCGGTGATCGCCGGAAGTACTGTTCCGGCATGAACAGTAACCGCCAACCCAAAAACATCAAGCAAATAGCCCATCTTGACCGTTTTCGCGCGCTGATTCCAAAAACGACGTCCATTTTGCCAAATTCCAAACCTATAATTTGCCGGAGGCTCCCGCAAACCCCAAAAACTGCCAAAACTTTCGGGAGCCCGCTTTTGGGCATCCGGACTCAGAATTAAGCAAACAAAAAGCCATTTCCAAGCGTTTTTCCGCACTGAACCCAAATCCACCCTCTGTTTGGCCAAAATCCTTTCCTAAAATTCGGCAAAAGCAGCCGAAGGCCAATACAGCCAACCAAAGCTCACAGGGTCCATCTCTTGTGTCCAAATAGGCGCGCGAACACCGCCGACAAGCCACGTAGGCTTCCAGAAGCTGCTGGTCACACTGTAGAAGCCCGGCAAAGGTCCAGGTCACCACATGCATTCCTAAGACTTCCCCAATTAACTGTGGAGTTATTTTGAGTCTAGTCCCTTGGATGTTTGTGTAAAACTGCATAGAACCGTCTCCATCTTCCTGAAGATGTCGGGCATTTGTGTAAAAGGCCCTCACGCGATGCAAACAATAGCCAAGCATCTTTGGAAATCTACAGATCTGAATAAGATTGCCTTGCTCAATTAGTTTGCCAAATTCTGGTGAGTGGTCTCGAAGAGCACCTATATTGACATGCCTTTCGCCAATGCATTCCCGACTTTCAAAAGCTCTAAAGCGGTCAGTATTAACAAATACTTCTTCCAAGCGAGGTGGAGAATCAGGAGCCACTGGTTCATTAATTTCAACACCTCGTGCTCGTCCAACCCGTCGAGCAAGTCTTTTTCGTTTCATTGAGATGGATGATGAAGTCATTGGTGCTTTTCCTTTATCCATAGCACTTTTTCCTTTTGAAGAAACAGGAGTCTTCCGTGTCGACTTAACAGGTGTCGTTTCCTCATCCATTAATTCATCCCAATTCACCTCATCTTTTTCCGGTTCAGTCTCTGAATCAGTAAGAAAAACACACTCCCCTTTTCGAAGAGTTTTCTTTGCTCTTTTTAATTTATTCGTTGCTCTCGTGTGCACCATAGCAGAGAGAAGGAGGATTACCCAAGTGATCACCATTCTGCTATTGTTCGTGAAGAAGAGAATCCTGTGAGCAACAACTCAAGAACACGAAAAATTGTTTATTTTCAAAAATTTGAAAAATTGTACCTAAACAATCATTATCATGTAGAGAGACTAGGTATCAAATTAGTTTTGCCAAAAGAATTTTAAAAATAGATCAATCCCATGATTTTCAAAAATTCCTATTATATGCCCTAAAACCGAAATTTTAGAAATCGAAGCCTAAAAATCCGTTAATCAGGAGAATACCTAGCATATAATCAAAACTAATCTACCCAGAGTTCTTATTTCAAAAGAAATTTGACCAAAAACCAATCCAAAACGAAAAAGATACAAAATTTCCATCACGTTTTGAGGAAAAACATGAAAAACTGTGAAAAACCGAGATTTTGATCATAAGAACTCACTTTGAATCGAAGAAGATGGGTTGGGAAGGCTCCAAATCAATTGTTTTCTAGAGAGAGAAGGTCTGGAGACTTAGAAACAAAAGATTGAAGGAAGAAGAAATCAAAACCCTTTTGTTCTATATAAAACCCTAGCCGCGGTCCGGATCGGATCGTGAATCCAGTCCGGATCGGCTACCCGCAGGAAATACCTGCGTTCGGGATCCGGATCGGCTTGTCCAGTCCGGATCGGCTCCAAACTTTTTCTTCAGAAAAATTCTGAAAAATTCTAGAAAATCTAGAAAAAGATTGTAAGCACTTATGCATGTCAACTTTAAATAAAAATCATCGTTTCATGTCATGAGAAATAGATTATGTTAAATCTATCATTAATATCCAAATAATGAAACAGAAATTTATAAAAATTAAATCCCTTAAAGTTGAACAAGTTCAATTACATCTATCACGATCTTATGAGTAATGCCTTTATCAAATCATCAATTTGGTAAAGAAAATGAAATACCAAGATCAATAGATGTTTGAAATCCCAGATAAGTTAGATAATATATCTAGTCAAATTATTGTAAGGAGTGGCTCTTTGAGCATCTTTCAATAAAATCCCCACCTTATACCGACCTAGGAATTTGACAGAGTCAAGTATTCCAAAAAGCATTTTATTTAATCAACTCGAATAACCATGCTTGGTATACATGTGGTAGCTGCACACAGTACTCGGACGACCGAGGTGGTAGCTCTTTCCTCCATGTGGTGGCAGTTTTCACACTCCTCATTGGGATGTAACTCTTTCCACATCTTTTGAGCATAACAATTTTCATTAACTCCCCCTCAAATGGCTATCAATTATTTAAAATATAAAGTATTCAACCAAAAATTGATCTCAATTTCATACTCGACTCAATTGTCAAATAAGATAAAAACTAAACCAAGAGATCATTTGAGAGAGAAATTGACTTTGATCAAAACAAAGATGATTTAATTGACATAAATGATCATTGCATCAAATGAATTATTACGATATTCAAAGCATAATAAATTTCTAAATAAACGAAAGGATGCTTATTAAAGTCAATAATACACATGCTCAATTAATGTTCTATGTCTAAGCATAGATAATGAACAAAAACACAAAAACAAAACGTAACCTAAGCAATGATTTCAAAAGGAATTATTTCAAGGAAAGCATTCCAATTGCCTTACGCAAATGAATAAATCGTTTTTGATCCAAAGGTTTTGTTAAGATGTCAGCTAATTGATCCTCAGTTGAAATGTAGGAAATTTGAAGAATATTTGATTCAACTAGCTCTCTTAGAAAATGATATCTAAGTTCAATGTGTTTTGTTCTCGAGTTCAACACAGGATTTTTAGAAATGTTTATAGCACTTGTGTTGTCACAAAGAATCGTTACCGAAGTTGCTGAAATTCGGAAGTCGCTCAACACACTTTTCATCCAAATGAGTTGGGTTGAACAACTACCTACTGAAATATATTCCGCTTCGGCAGTCGAGAGTGCAATGCAGTTTTGCTTTTTACTATGCCATGCAACAAGGCAATGGCCAAGATAAAAACATGCACCACTCGTGCTCTTCCGATCATCCACAGATCCTGCCCAATCGGCATCTGAATATCCTATAATGTCAAGCGTTGTTCCCATAGGATACCAAATTCCGAAATTCAAAGTTCCTTTGATGTACCGGATGATCCTTTTCACCGCTTTCAGGTGAACCTCCTTTGGTGCTGATTGATATCTCGCGCAAATCCCAACACTAAAGGATATATTCGGGTGACTAGCTGTAAGATAGAGTAGACTTCCTATCATGCTGCGATAAAGCTTCTCGTCTACACTCTCACTAAGATATTCACTTCCTAATCCCTTATTGCTAGTTCCCATAGGAGTCGGAAAATCTTTATAGTTTTCTAAATCGAATTTCTTCACCAACTCCCTTGCATACTTGGATTGACACAAATGGATGCCATCATCATTTTGTTTCACTTGCAATCCAAGAAAGTATGTGTCACGCCCCGAGTCCGCCAATTTGTACGGTTCGGGCACGCCAACAGACCCGCCAATCGGGTAAGACCTTTTCCTACCCGAAAGGAACGGTAACATCCATAATAACACAACAAGTGTATGCGGAAGCTCAATATCAGAGTACAAAAAATCACTACAAACTAAAACTTTCATTCAATAACGGTTAAAGCGGAAATGAAAGCATGCGAGAGTGAACCATGCATTACTTTATTACACTTTACATCTCTGAACTTGCAAATAAAATTATTACAATTCCTTTACATAAATTCCTCACCATACAAGGTTCACTCAAGAAATATAAAAATTGGATACCTCTGCTAGACCCTCTAGGTCTCTATGCTGCTGGGCCCTTGCCCCTGTCGTATGCCTCGCCATCTGCATCTGAACCGTCGCGATCACTGCATCCATACCTGAACCTGTGGGGGGGGAGTCACCCAAGGGGGGTGAGAACTACGACATAGTTCCCAGTGGGTTCAACCACCGAGAAAGAGTGTCCTACACCACTTGGTCCAATGGAAGCAATAATAATAGTGCTAGGAAACTAAAATCCTCGATATCACATGCAGCTATGCAAAATAATAAATCACTATCTGTATATACTCATCAACCCAGCACTACTCTGTCTAGTCATATCAGGCTACTAAGCACCACTCGGCCACTATGCCGCTGTATATAGGGTCAAACTAACCCGGCCATCTTGGCCACTCAAATTTTTCTTATTCTTTAAATTCTGGTGCTTTAGTTCAAGTTAACCCTCAGAAATTTCTTATCCAACGGGCCCCAGCCCGGTAGTCCTGCTACCATAAGATAAGATTTCTAAAGTTGCCGATAACACCTGCAAGTGTTACCCCGTCCTACGGAAGAAACGTCCCGAACGGGTCACTGCCCGGGAGAGGAATACTGCCCGTACCTCCAACATGGGCCGCGTTTCATTCCGTAGTTCCGCCCGTTTTATCTTTAATTTTTCTTTCTTTTCTTTTCTTTCTTTTTTTTTCTCTTTTTACTTTAGTTCTTAGCCTCTTTGCCTTTGAACACTTGCTTTTCTTTCTTATTCGAGCTTATAGCTCCCTTTTTGCCACTGGCAAATCTCTTTCTCTTTCCTTTGAGCATCTAGCTCTTTACTTTCACTTTTAGCCTTTCGAAAGTATCTCGTCCGACGGGTCACTACCCAGGGAGTCCTGCTCCACTTGACGAGTCTCAAATTCGAAGGCGCCATTTACGTTCTCTTTCTGCTTTTTAGCCACTTTTAGCTTGCTTTTAAACTTTGTCTTTTTACAATAATTTACCTCTTATCCTAGGTCTCGCCATAAGGATAACTAGAGAGTCACTTGGACTCTTATCATTTCTCTTTCTGTTCTCTTTGTCTTAAGCAATTTGCTTGTCTTGCTTATTACTTACTTTTAGCTCTATCTTGAGCAATTTGCTTGTCTTGCTTATTAATCACTTTTGCTCTACCTTGAGCAATTTGCTTGTCTTGCTTATGAATCACTTTTGCTCTGCCTTGAGCTCCATTTCTTTTCACTAATTCCTCTTTTACCCTAGGTCTTGCCACACGGGTAACTAGAGAGTCTCTTGGACTCTTAAACATTTCTCTTTTATTTATTTAACTCAAATTGAAGTTAAAGTTATTGTCCATTTGCCCAGACACCCTATGACTCTCTAGGGTTATATTTGTTTAATTCTTTAACCTTGGGATCTTATCCCGCTCTCCTGATTCCTTACTGAATCCTAGAGTTAACTTAACTCTATTTTTCGATTTCACTTTTAACTTAGAGTTACTCTGACTCCAATTTCCTGTTTTCCCTTTCATGTCTCCACACTTGATCCACTTTTCTCACTTTCCTGATTCCTTATTGAATCCTAGAGTTAACTTAACTCTATTTTCCTATTCCACTTTATCTTAGAGTTACACTGACTCTAATATCCTGTCTGTGAGTTCAAACTCCACTAGTTCACCTTAGGTTCCCTTTACCAAAGTTCCATGTCATACTTGTCCTAGAGTTCATTGACTCTATGCTGATCACTAGTTCACCTTAGGTTCACTTTACCTAAGTTCCATGTCATGCTTGTCCTAGAGTTCCTTGACTCTATATTGATCACTAGTTCACCTTAGGTTCTCTTTACCTAAGTTCCATGTCATCCTTGTCCTAGAGTTCCTTGACTCTATATTGATCACTCTATCAAGTGTCCTTAGATTATCTCCTAAGACAATGCCACTCATCCATCCTAAGATAACTCCTAAGTTGATGTTACTCGTCAAACCCCTATACTAGGTTTTCTCCTAGTCTTACTACCAACAACTGTTGTTCCCTTATGTCACGCGATTCCTAGGGTTATACCCTAACATGCTCACAATCATGAATAGCTAATCATTTTCATGCATGCAATTATTTTCATCTTATTCATAAAATAATAATTATCTCTACGCATGCATATTCATCATATATCTTTGGCAACCAACAGTTGCACTTTTCCTTTGTGTCTCTTTGCACATGCACATCTATTCCCCTATCTCTGGCAACCAATAGTTGCTCTTTTTCATCTGAATCCATCTACACAGGCAATCATAATCATAATTACCTAACGCCTCTAACAGGCTACTATCATGCTTCGAATCGAAAGCAAAGGAGCAAGGGGAGAGGTCACCCAATTTCGACAGAATTCCCCACCTTGTGTTGTCCCCAATTGCTTGTAGACACTTGCAATTGGTCTCCGCGCGATTCCACTTGTCTCCTCGAGCTTGCACGCAGAACGGTGCACATCCCTCGAGTCCGCACGCAAAATGGTGCACGTCCTCCAATCCTGCACGCAAAACGGTGCATGTCGTTAAAAACCCACATGTAAAATGGTGCGCGCCACTTCAGCCGGCACGCAAAATGATGCGCGACAACACGATCTGCACGCGAAACCGTGCACGTACCTCAAAACTGCACGCAAAATGGTGCACGTCTGACTGTAGGGTTGCACGCAAAACGATGCATATTTTTCCTAGCCCTGCACGAAAAATGATGCAAGCCATTAGAATCTACACGTAAAATGGTGCGCATTGGTCCAACCCGCACGCAAAACGAAGCACGTACCCCGTATTGGCACGCAAAACGGTGCAAGTCTATTATAGGGTTGCACGCAAAACGGTGCCCATTTTTCTGGCCCTACACGTAAAACGAGATGCATTGTTAGAGTCGGCACGTAAAATGATGCCCGTTAGTCCAACCTGCACGTAAAACGGAGCACATACCTCGCATTGGCACGCAAAACGGTGCATGTTCCTTTCGCAATGTTGCACGCAAAACGGTGGACGTTTTTTGAGTTCGCGTCCAAAATTGCGCGCATTTGCCGAATCCGCATGCAAAACGGTGCATGTCTCCCACGAACGGCACGCAAAACGAGGCGCGTCCAAAACGCCCGCGAAATTCGCGCAGTAAAACGGCACAGAAAAG
Source organism: Tillandsia leiboldiana (assembly GCA_029204045.2). NCBI lineage: Eukaryota > Viridiplantae > Streptophyta > Magnoliopsida > Poales > Bromeliaceae > Tillandsia > Tillandsia leiboldiana. The sequence continues at coordinate 18,472 of JAQNDB010002043.1, forward strand.
TTGGGTCCCTAACATGCACATAGGCAAAGGGGTCAAATCCAAAATCCAAAAGGAAACATCAAAACTGTGCCAAAAATACCATAAAAACGACACACTGGGCCTACCTCGACCATGCCGTGACGTCCATCGCACCCATTAGCCTCTTTGGTACATCTTGTGCGCTCCACGGAGTCCACGGCGCGCTCGTGCGCCCTCGAAAACCCCGCTTCGGAATCGCCCGTACCCCTCCTGGTACGCTCGGGTGAAGCCCAACAGGGAGAAAAAGGAGAAAAAGGGGTCATTCGGGCCTAAATAGGCCAAGCCCGAACTTTCGGGCGCACCCTTTCGGGCGCCCGAAAGTTTTCGGGCGGCTACAATAACTGTCCCGCCGCCGGTCCACGCGCCCATGCCGCGCCAGCGTGGCTCCACGTCACACACGGCGGCCAACCAGGAGGCGACACGTGTACAAAGACCCGTGCACCGCGACCACCGAACAGCGGCGGCCAATCAGGAGGCGACACGTGGACCGCACTACCTCCCCGCGCTGACACCGGCCGCAGCGTCGCATCGCGTCAGCGCGTCGCGTCGCGCTGACCGACCAATGGGGGGCCAACACGTGGCCACCCCCGCTGACACGCGCCAGCGCCCGCACGCGTTCCCCGCGCACGCCTGCGCCCTCGGTCGCCGCGACCAATGGGAAGACGCCACGTGGCATTTCCCCACCTACCACGCTGCCTCGAGCCGCGCGCCACAGCGCGCGCGCGTGAAATCCTTGCCTCGGGATTCGCGCCTGCCGCCTCGGGATTCGCGCCCGCCGCCTCGGGATCCGTGCCACTGCCTTGGGATCCGTGCCAACAGTAACTTTCGAACGCGCTACAGTAACTTTCGGGCGCATCGAAGTCCGAACCGGGCTGCTACAGTAACCGGCTTGCTACAGTGCAAAGACCCGGTTCGCTGCAGCCCGAATAACCGGTTTGCTACAGTACTTTCCGGGCGCCCGGTTCCTACTTTCGGGCGCCCGAAACTTGGTCCCAAGCCCAGTTTCGCCCGTTTTCGTTCGTTTTTTGCCCGTTTCTCGCCCGTTTTCGCTCAAATTTGACGGGCAGCTACAGTTTAACTTAATTTACCTCCTGGTACTTAAACTTTTCAGTTTGGACCCTCTCTGAGTTGCCAAAAGTCTCACTGTATTTAATTTCGCTGGCGGAGCCCGTTCTCACTATCCGGGTGTCCGATCAACGCGAAACTTTTACTGTGGCCTTAAAACCCATTTACGGAGCTCCCGTAATTTTCTCGGAATTTTCCGAAACTGTGTATTTTCCACTTACAATCTGGGCCCACTTTCTCATGTAAGATTCAAGATCTCACATTCTAATCCCGATTTGGGCCCAATTCGTTTCCAGATCATCCTTTATCTCAATAAATTCAATAAAATAGCATTTCATACCATTTTATTTACATTTATTTATATACCAAAATTCCGGTTCACTACATTCTACCCCCCTTAAAATAAGTTTCGTCCTCGAAACTTGAATCATATGTCGACTCTTACTTGGTCGAGAGGGAGGAAATCTTGCCCTCACTACTGGGCTCACTGAACCTCGTGACCGGCATCACATTGCCTGCTCGCCCACAATTACACGAGCAGCCCATTCCTGGATCCCTATCTCAACTCAGGGACAAACTCAGACCTGGTGTCTGGCCACTTTCACCAAGTAGGTGAGAGACACATTTGAGCACTTGCTCCCTCAATTGCCACAAATGACCAAGTCTTTTCTTGCGAAATCTTCACTTTAATTCCGCCATCATCTTTTCACAACGAGGTTGCATCTGCAACTAGTTACATTTACCGCATTTTCCGGTCACTCCGCTGCCTAATGTGGAGTGCAAAGGCCAATCCACAAGTCCTCAACTATCTCACACGCTGCTAGTGCTCTAAGTCCACGGGTTATCAGCCAACCCGTTATCTCGGACTACTAATAGGTTCACAGACCACGGTCCAATAGGGGCCTATAGCCCAAAACTAATCCAACTCTGTATAATGGCTCTCACTAGCACACAGACCCAATCATCATACGGGTAGATCCTCACTTAGGATTACTACACCAACACTCCCACTGGGAGCTACAGTACCTCAATCACCACTAGCTCTACGGCCTGGTCATATCACACTCTCAGTGTACTAATAGCCTCAATGCTCACACGTGGCATTCCACGTCCCCGGGTCATCGCTCGGACTACCGTCCCGACCAAATCTCTATCATGCCCCGCCATCAGGTCTCGGGCCGCTGTCTCTCACAGCTGACTGCGCCTGCCCACTAGGCTACAGGCCCACAGTCCACAAACATGGTCCAGGCACGGATCATCCCCAAGCGAACCCGCTAATCGTCGCCACGCGACCACTATGCTCACTGAGCAAAACCAACTAACAAGTCGTCAATCCACGACCCAACTCTCAATCAACTCTGGCCACACTGGGCAAAGGCTACTATGCCACCTAATCAGCTCTCTCTGGCTAAACAATACCTGTGCTCCATGAGCACCCAAATAGTCAGGCGTCCTACGCCCCCATGCTAACTCGCAGAAAATCCAGCGTTAAGCGATTCGCTTACGTACCCCTATGGCTCTTGTGTAACTCTCCCAACTGGGTCGAGGCACCACAATAACAGTTCACCATTCTGGCGATTAACACGCAAATCCTGCGGTGGCAATCCTTGCCATTATGCCGATCCATCAGACCGGCGCCATAAAACTCTTGCTCTTTCGAGAGATCCACGCATCCTGAAGCCTACTCTAGGCCCGTAAATCTTTCTTGCCCTAATCCTTAGGACATATTTACCTGGTTCTCGACATAGCGATCACCAGCGTTCTATAAATCGGTCTCTCACTGGACCTTCCTAACCACACTTTGCCAGCAATCCAGCTGACACAAGTTTACGACATCCCTTGCTGAAGGTGCGGGGTGCGCCGACAAAAACTCGGTGGCCACTGCCACCCACTCTACTGTCGCCCCAACAGGCGGCGACGCCGTATACTCACGCGTCATTATACAGCCTCAGCTTGCTACGCTATCAGCCACTGGAGCCTATTGATCTGCTCTGACTGTCCCCCTTGACGCCACCCATAGGCGTCGGAATTTGTCTTCCTGTCGGCAGGAAGTCTCCGCTTAGCGGCAAGAAGCTTGATCTGCTGCTAGACCACACCGATAAGTGCGGCCACCTGCTATCGCAGCTCGTGTACGTCGTCTGACCCCGAGCCCTCTCGTGACTCGAGTCAAAACAGGTGCGTTTCCTTATGTGGTGTCATCGCTCATATGCACACCACCACGAAACAACCAGCCCAACTTAGCCATTTGAGCAACGCGCAGTCTATATACCGACAAAAAGGCTCCTCAACCCAATCATGCGAAAGTATAAGAGGGTACTTCTTTTCATCTCCGACATTACGTTGTCGGCCGCCAACGTAATATCCGAAGAATGAAAGCTCGTCGCCCTCGATCAGTCCCAACATCCTTTTTGGGAACAACAATAACCAATTGAATACTTTCGCCAAATAATCGACACACTCTCTCGTGCTAATCCCTAGGGTCTCCCTAAAGTTGCTAACCACCTAGGACTATTCCTAGGCTCTGATACCACTCTAATCTGTCACGCCCCGAGTCCGCCAATTTGTACGGTTCGGGCACGCCAACAGACCCGCCAATCGGGTAAGACCTTTTCCTACCCGAAAGGAACGGTAACATCCATAATAACACAACAAGTGTATGCGGAAGCTCAATATCAGAGTACTAAAAATCACTACAAATTAAAACTTTCATTCAATAACGGTTAAAGCGGAAATGAAAGCATGCGAGAGTGAACCATGCATTACTTTATTACACTTTACATCTCTGAACTTGCAAATAAAATTATTACAATTCCTTTACATAAATTCCTCACCATACAAGGTTCACTCAAGAAATATAAAAATGGGATACCTCTGCTAGACCCTCTAGGTCTCTATGCTGCTGGGCCCTTGCCCCTGTCGTATGCCTCGCCGTCTGCATCTGAACCGTCGCGATCACTGCATCCATACCTGAACCTGTGGAGGGGGAGTCACCCAAGGGGTGTGAGAACTACGACATAGTTCCCAGTGGGTTCAACCACCGAGAAAGAGTGTCCTACACCACTTGGTCCAATGGAAGCAATAATAATAGTGCTAGGAAACTAAAATCCTCGATATCACATGCAGCTATGCAAAATAATAAATCACTATCTGTATATACTCATCAACCCAACACTACTCTGTCTAGTCATATCAGGCTACTAAGCACCACTCGGCCACTATGCCGCTGTATATAGGGTCAAACAAACCCGGCCATCTTGGCCACTCAAATTTTTCTTATTCTTTAAATTCTGGTGCTTTAGTTCAAGTTAACCCTCAGAAATTTCTTATCCAACGGGCCCCAGCCCGGTAGTCCTTCTACCATAAGATAAGATTTCTAAGGTTGCCGATAACACCCGTAAGTGTTACCCCGTCCTACGGAAGAAACGTCCCGAACGGGTCACTGCCCGGGAGAGGGATACTGCCCGTACCTCCAACATGGGCCGCGTTTCATTCCGTAGTTCCGCCTGTTTTATCTTTAATTTTTCTTTCTTTTCTTTTCTTTCTTTTTTTTCTCTTTTTACTTTAGTTCTTAGCCTCTTTGCCTTTGAACACTTGCTTTTCTTTCTTATTCGAGCTTATAGCTCCCTTTTTGCCACTGGCAAATCTCTTTCTCTTTCCTTTGAGCATCTAGCTCTTTACTTTCACTTTTAGCCTTTCGAAAGTATCTCGTCCGACGGGTCACTGCCCAGGGAGTCCTGCTCCACTTGACGAGTCTCAAATTCGAAGGCGCCATTTACGTTCTCTTTATGCTTTTTAGCCACTTTTAGCTTGCTTTTAAACTTTGTCTTTTTACAATAATTTACCTCTTATCCTAGGTCTCGCCATAATGATAACTAGAGAGTCACTTGGACTCTTATCATTTCTCTTTCTGTTCTCTTTGTCTTAAGCAATTTGCTTGTCTTGCTTATTACTTACTTTTAGCTCTATCTTGAGCAATTTGCTTGTCTTGCTTATTAATCACTTTTGCTCTACCTTGAGCAATTTGCTTGTCTTGCTTATGAATCACTTTTGCTCTGCCTTGAGCTCCATTTCTTTTCACTAATTCCTCTTTTACCCTAGGTCTTGCCACACGGGTAACTAGAGAGTCTCTTGGACTCTTAAACATTTCTCTTTTATTTATTTAACTCAAATTGAAGTTAAAGTTATTGTCCATTTGCCCAAACACCCTATGACTCTCTAGGGTTATATTTGTTTAATTCTTTAACCTTGGGATCTTATCCCGCTCTCCTGATTCCTTACTGAATCCTAGAGTTAACTTAACTCTATTTTTCGATTTCACTTTTAACTTAGAGTTACTCTGACTCCAATTTCCTGTTTTCCCTTTCATGTCTCCACACTTGATCCACTTTTCTCACTTTCCTGATTCCTTATTGAATCCTAGAGTTAACTTAACTCTATTTTCCTATTCCACTTTATCTTAGAGTTACACTGACTCTAATATCCTGTCTGTGAGTTCAAACTCCACTAGTTCACCTTAGGTTCCCTTTACCTAAGTTCCATGTCATACTTGTCCTAGAGTTCATTGACTCTATGCTGATCACTAGTTCACCTTAGGTTCACTTTACCTAAGTTCCATGTCATGCTTGTCCTAGAGTTCCTTGACTCTATATTGATCACTAGTTCACCTTAGGTTCTCTTTACCTAAGTTCCATGTCATCCTTGTCCTAGAGTTCCTTGACTCTATATTGATCACTCTATCAAGTGTCCTTAGATTATCTCCTAAGACAATGCCACTCATCCATCCTAGGATAACTCCTAAGTTGATGTCACTCGTCAAACCCCTATACTAGGTTTTCTCCTAGTCTTACTACCAACAACTGTTGTTCCCTTATGTCACGCGATTCCTAGGGTTATACCCTAACATGCTCACAATCATGAATAGCTAATCATTTTCATGCATGCAATTATTTTCATCTCATTCATAAAATAATAATTATCTCTACGCATGCATATTCATCATATATCTTTGGCAACCAATAGTTGCACTTTTCCTTTGTGTCTCTTTGCACATGCACATCTATTCCCCTTTCTCTGGCAACCAACAGTTGCTCTTTTTCATCTGAATCCATCTACACAGGCAATCATAATCATAATTACCTAACGCCTCTAACAGGCTACTATCATGCTTCGAATCGAAAGCAAAGGAGCAAGGGGAGAGGTCACCCAATTTTGACAGAATTCCCCACCTTGTGTTGTCCCCAATTGCTTGTAGACACTTGCAATTGGTCTCCGCGCGATTCCACTTGTCTCCTCGAGCTTGCACGCAAAACGGTGCACATCCCTCGAGTCCGAACGCAAAACAGTGCACGTCCTCCAATCCTGCACGCGAAACGATGCATGTCATTAAAAATCCACATGTAAAATGGTGCGCGCCACTTCAGCCGGCACGCAAAATGATGCGCGACAACACGATCTGCACGCGAAACGGTGCACGTACCTCAAAACTGCACGCAAAACGGTGCACATCTGACTGTAGGGTTGCACGCAAAATGGTGCATATTTTTCCTAGCCCTGCACGAAAAATGATGCAAGCCATTAGAATCTACACGTAAAATGGTGCACATTGGTCCAACCCGCACGCAAAATGAAGCATATACCCCGTATTAGCACGCAAAACGGTGCAAGTCTACTATAGGGTTGTACGCAAAATGGTGCACATTTTTTCGGCCCTACACGTAAAACGAGATGCATTGTTAGAGTCGGCACGTAAAACGATGCCCGTTAGTCCAACCTGCACGTAAAACGGAGCACATACCTCGCATTGGCACGCAAAACGGTGCATGTTCCTTTCGCAACGTTGCACGCAAAATGGTGCACATTTTCCGAGTTCGCGTCCAAAACTGCGCGCATTTGCCGAATCCGCACGCAAAACGGTGCATGTCTCCCACGAACGGCACGCAAAACGAGGCGCGTCCAAAACGCCCGCAAAATTCGCGCAGTAAAACGGCACAGAAAAGTTGGGTCCCTAACATGCACATAGGCAAAGGGGTCAAATCCAAAATCCAAAAGGAAACTTCAAAACTGTGCCAAAAATGCCATAAAAACGACACACGGGGCCTACCTCGACCATGCCGTGACGTCCATCGCGCCCATTAGCCTCTTTGGTACATCTTGTGCGCTCCACGGAGTCCACGGCGCGCTCGTGCGCCCTCGAAAACCCCGCTTCGGAATCGCCCGTACCCCTCCTGGTACGCTCGGGTGAAGCCCAACAGGGAGAAAAATGAGAAAAAGGGGTCATTCGGGCCTAAATAGGCCAAGCCCGAACTTTCGGGCGCACCCTTTCGGGCGCCCGAAAGTTTTCGGGCGGCTACAGTAACTGTCCCGCCGTCGGTCCACGCGCCCATGCCGCGCCAGCGTGGCTCCACGTCACACACGGCGGCCAACCAGGAGGCGACACGTGTACAAAGACCCGTGCACCGCGACTGTTGGGTTATGAATAATTGGATCTAAATAGGGTAAAAAACACCTAGAGGGGGGTGAATAGGTGTAAACAATAAACACTCAAAAATCTTTGCGATATAGAACCCAATGCGGAAAACAAAAATAACACGCAGAGATTTTTACGTGGAAAACTCCAAACCGGAGTAAAAAACCACGGGACCGATAACACGGTGAAATCCACTAGAATTAAACACGTACAAGGTGATATACCGTACTCACAGACGACTCAACCTTTTCCATACTCTCCTAGTTGATCTTCTCCGCTCGCTCCACGACGCTTCTCGAATCCACGATTTGCGTCCAACGCCGAATCCATGACGTCCAACGTCGACTCCACGACGTCTGACCGAATCCACGGTCTTCACCCAGTAGCACGCTTCGAATCCACGAACGTACCTCGCTCCGAATCCATGAGAACGGTAGCACCTTGAATCCACAAGGCCACGCGAGTCCACGCGCCGATTTTGGGGAAATCGTTGTTTTTGGGTGGTGATGATCCGCCGAATACTTAGATTAGAAATAGATCGGAAATACCATCTAAGTATTCATTGATTTGATTCTACTCAAAATGTGAGTATGAAAACCTAGAATCAAATCAATCAATATAGATGAAGAAACATAGGGTAATATCTATTGATTTCCTTTCTTCTTTATAGGTGGATTCATATGGTCGTATTTTGATTTGAATATGACGGCTTCCACGGCTTAAGCGGCTTTCGGCTTACCCTAGAAAAATGAATCATAGGGTCTATTTATAGGTTAGAAACCATTGGAAGAGGATAAGAATAAAAAACTATCCTTTTCTGGAATTTTACATGACGACGATCCGGATCGGAGTTCGGCGATCCGGATTGCAGTAGCGAGAAAAATAGTTTCCAGAAAAACCAAGGTTCGGGATCCGGATCGAAGTGCCTGATCTGGATCGTTCATACAGTTCACCAAACATCAACGTTCGGGATCCGGATTGAAAAGCCTGATCCGGATCGTTCAAATAAAATTGTAAACCCAGTGTTCGGGATCCGGATCAACGGAGGCTACGATCCGGATTGAACTGGTGTATGAACGAACAACCTTCGGGATCCGGATTGGAATGTCTGATCCGGATCCTGAACATGTCCCATGTCCAGTTTTTGATTTTTATGCAAATAGAAATTCATCCAAGTGTTTCTACACTATAAGAAGTATTTGGATCACCAAAGATATTAAGTTAAACATACCTGATCCTTTTGAATTCTTCTTCCTTGAGATTGAGTTATATGATCCAACCTTCTTTACCTTCAATCTTCAAGACTTAACCGAATTCACGAAATACGCCAACTCAAATTCCGTAACAATCTCCCCCTTTGGCGGTTTCGTGACAAAACATAAATCCACTCAAGAAAATTCAAAAAAGATATTTTTGTTGCGATCACCATACAACAAAAATTTACAATGGAGATCCAAAATAAAAATAGATACATGAGTTAAACTCCTAAAACAGACTCTAGACTTAGACATCTGTACTCTCTGCAAGAGAAATCATTCTTGACAAAAGAAATCGTTAGATACCTCAAGAATTTTATATCATTCAAAAACCACATACAGAGATAAAGTTTATACTCATATACTTACCATGACATTTATACATTCAGATATGTAATTTGATCATAGTTAAAACACCAACATATCTTCTATGCAATCAAAATCCAAATGTCACAAAATTTGTTAGTGAACATCAACTTGTTAGTTATATTACATGCCCAAATAGTTAGCAAATAGTTAGTCGAGGCATGCATGCAATCACAAATGAAAACCAAAAGTTGAAGTTCTACTTACCTTACTTTACTTACCTTCATGGTTCAACTGGACAATCAAGATTGTTCAAACTGTTCTAATATTCTCTCCCCCTTTTTGTCACAAGTTAGCCAAAATTACCAAAACGGAGAGAAAAGTTAACAAGTTCAAGAACCAAAAGTTTGAAAATTAAAACAAACAATTGAAAACCTGCACAAGAAAAAGATTAAAAATCTGAGAATTACTCAGAATCATCTGAGTCAGAGTCTTCAGAGCTCGTGCAGCCCAGTTTGTTCAAAATTCCTTTAAGCATTCCCGAAATCGTAGAACATTCTTGTTTCATCTTAAGTATGTCCTTGGACATCTTTCTGAGTTCTAGAGCCATTTTATCTTGTTCTTGGTTGATGGAAGACACTAAGTTTGCCTTTTGGTCGATTCTTCTGGAAGTTGAAGAACGCTGTGTGACAACTGACGGAGCAGTCTGACCTTCATTCCGAGGAGATCTCCTTGGCAGAGAACGTGAATTGTCAAGAGGTTCATTGCTTGGCGAATTCTTTTTCCTTGCGTGCTGCTTAATTATTGAGGAAGACTTCACTAGCTTCTTGTTCTTTAGGTAAACCTTATTTTCTTCATCAATACCTTGTTGTACTTCATTAAGAAATGTGTCCCAATCTTCTTCGTCTTCAGATGCAGTTTCAGTTTGAGGGAGATTCTTTGTTTCCTCTTGACATGTTTCATTTATTTCAATACCCCGAGCTCGTACAAGCCGTCGAGCAAGTCTTTTTCTTTTAGTTTTCACAGATGTTTCTTCCATAGGAGCTTTGCCCTTTTCAGCAGCAGTAGGCGGAGCCTTTGATATTTCTGCAGGCGCTTTTCCCTTCGAGGCAGTGGGTGCAGTTGCTTCAACTTGCAACTCATCCCAATCGATCGATTCCGTCTCAGATTCCGTATCGGAATCATCTTTAGTTTTCTTCGCCTTCTTAGCCCTCTTGGGCTTGATAGTGTCTCTAGTATGGACCATAGTAGCCAGAAGAAGAATGATCCAGGTGATCACCATTGCTACCAGTTGCTTGTGAGAAGGGAAATCCTGTGAGCAACAACTCAAGAACACGAAAAAATTGTTAATTTTCAAAAATTTGAAAAATTGTACCCAAACAATCATTATCGTGTAGAGAGACTAAGAATCAAATTAGTTTTGCAAAAAAAATTTTAAAAATAGATTAGTCGCATGATTTTGGAAAATTCCCATTATATGCCCTAAAACCGAAATTTTTGAAATCGAAGGCCAAAAATCCGTTTATCATTAGAATACCTAGCATATAATCAAAACTAATCTACCCAGAGTTCTTATTTCAAAAGAAATTTGATCAAAAACCATCCATAAATGAGAAAGATACGGAAATTCATCACGTTTTTGAGGAAAAATATGAAAAACTGTGAAATACCGAGATTTTGATCAATAAAACTTACTTGGAATCGAAGAACTTGAGTTTGAAAGCTTCCAAGATGGATGTATTCTAGAGAGAGAAGCTCTGGAGACTTTAGAACAAAAGATTGGAGTAAAAGAAATCAAAACCCTTTTGTTCTATATAAAACCCTAGCCGCGATCCGGATCAGTTCGTGAAAACGATCCGGATCGGCTACCCGCAGAGAATACCTGCGTCGGGATCCGGATCGGCGTGTCCAATTCGGATCGGCTCCAACTTTTTCTTCAGAAAAATTCAGAAGAATTCTAGAAAATCCAGAAAAAGATTGTAAGCACTTTTGTGTATCAACTTTAAATGAAAAACATCGTTTCATACAACAAGAAATAGATTATGCCAAATCTATCAATAACATCCAACAAATGAAACGAAAATTTATAAAAATTAAATCCCTTAAAGTTGAACAACTTCAATTACATCTAACTTGATCTTATGAGTAATGCCTTTATCAAATCATCAATTCGGTAAAGAAAATGAAATACAAAGATCAATAGATGTCTAAAATCCCAGATAAGTTAGATAATATATCTAGTCAATTTATTGAAGAGAGTGGCTGTAAAGTACCGGATTTTCGGCACATAAATAAATGTAAATGAAGATGGTATGAAATACTATTGTTATGAAAGTTAGGGAAGTAAAGAACATTTGGACGCGAGTTGGGCCCAAATTGGGTTAAAATGGAGAGATCTGGAATTTTATTGGAGAAAGGGGGCCCAGATTTTTAGTGGAAAGTTCACAGTGTCGGAAAATTCTGAGAAAATTACGGGAGCCCCGTAAATAGGTTTTAAGACCACAGAAAAAGTTTTGCGTTGATCGGATGCCTGATAGTGAGAACGGGCTCTGCCAACAGTGTCGAAAAATTCTGAAAAAATTTGGGGAGCTTCGTAATTATGTTTTAAGGCCACAGTAAAAATTTCGGGTTGATAGGATATCCGGATTGCGAGAACGGGGTCCGCCAGCGATTCTGGATACAGCGAGGCTTTTGGTGGCCCAAAAATGGCCCAAACTGAAAATTTAAAATTTTCTGTGGTAAATTAAGCCGAAACGAAGCCGCCTGTCAAATTTGGACGGAAACGGACGAAAAACAGACAGAAAACGAGACAAAAACGGAATTCCGAAGCAGCAACGGCACGCGGCTCGAGGGGTGACTTACTGCGCAAGGCACGCTGCAGGGCGCTAGGGAAGTGCGCCTTCCCGCGTGGCGCAGTGGGCGCGCGCACCTGGTGCGCGCCCGCCTATGGGGTGGACCGCCACATGGCGGTCCCCTCTTGGTGGGTGCCACGGACCGGGTCCAGAACTCTTCTTCTCCGTCCTTTTCTTCTCCTTCTTCTTCTTCTTCTTTTCTTCCTCCTCCAACCGAGTACCATTTCTCCTTCTCCCTGTTCTTCTCCAACCGAGCAAGTAGAGAGAGAGAGAGAGAGAAAGATGGAGGAAATTTTGTGGGTTGGAGCGGCGCGGCGGCGATTTCGTGTAGCGCGCAAAGTGTTCCAAAAATCAGATGGGCGACGCGGCGTTGTCGAGGTAGGTCCCACGTGTTAATTTTGTGATATTTTTGGCATAATTTTGAGGTGTCATTTTGGACATTGAATTTGACCCCATGCCGTTGTGCGTCTAGGGACCGAGTTTACTGTGCCGTTTTACTGCGTGGACTATTACGGACAGTTTAGGCGCGCCTCGTTTTGCGTGCCAACCCGAGGTACGTGCTCCGTTTTACACGTAGATTGAGTTGTTGTGCACCATTTTACGTGCAAACTATAATATTTTATATCGTTTTGCTTGCAGGATTAAAAAGGTGTGCACCGTTTTGCGTGCAAACCTACTGCAAAATGTGTAGAGTCCTGGCGTTCCAATGCCTTTGTATACCTTCTTTTTATGACGGGATTGTTAGGAAAACTTTTCACTGTGTTTTCTGCAAAGAACTGGCCTGGACCGCGAGTATTTTTCTTCGACTGAGCTCGGAAAACGGAGGAGGGCAAAGCGAACGGATTCGGATACCGATTTACGGATCTCCCGAAATGGGGGGCAAGGCGTTTGCCTTCGTGTGGTGCGTCGGAATCCGTGCTAGGTGGCCGACACGCTTTTCGAGGTGATCGGACGGGATCCTTCTACAATCGGACTTTTCATCTTTTTATGTCATTGGTTTATTTTAATTATTTTTGTAGTACCTCGACCTCCCGGTTTTCCGTTTTGATCTTATTTGAATCCCTTTTAGTTGTTAGGGGGGGGTTGAAAGTTTGAGAAATTCTGGACTGACCGTCAGGGTGTGCGGGTATTTTTTGGTGCTAGAGCTCGCAAATCGGTGAACGGTGGCGCGATCGGATTCGAATTCCGACTTCGGGATCACCCTGAATTAATTTTTGAGGTTCTATATCAGCTCGGGCGCATCGGAATCCGTGCTGGAGATCGGCACGCTTTCCGAGGTAATCTAGGCCCTCCGTTCTAATTTCGACTGATTTGGATTGGCATCGGGAATTTATTATTATTGTTATTATTTTTATTATTATTGTTATTACTTTTGAGTTAGCGTATAAGTCCGGGTGAGGGTGTGTGTGGGGAAAACCCCAAACCATATTTTTCCCTCTTTTCAAGAACGGCGTGGAGACCGAGACGGGGAGACGGGGAGAGGAAAGGAGGAACGGATTTCTTTCTGCAGAATCGATCGAGCAAGGAATGGGCGACCCTCCTTCTTCCTCCTCCTCCAGGGAAATCAAGGTTAGCATCGTTGTTTTGTTTTAGGTTTTGGGGTTTCGACTGTTGGTGGTTCGGTTGTCGCGCGATGTGGGCTTTGTGGTAACGGGAAGCCGCCACCGCCGTTGTTAAACGGGAGGCCGCCGCCGCCGTTGTCGTGTTCACGGAGTCATCGCCGCAGCCGTCGGGATCGCAGGGTCGCAACCGGAGCCGAAATTGGCGACGGATTACTGTTCGTCAACAGGGATTTCAGGCCGCGGTCCACGGCGCCCGCGTGCACCCGGCGCACGCTTCCGCGGCCCGGGGCCGCAGACCCGGCGCACGAAACGCGTGCACCAGGCCGCTCGGTGCACGCCCTAGGCGTGCACCCGGTGCTCGACACCGCAGCGGGGAGTGGTGAACCCGGTGCGCGCCCGAGCCCGTGCGCGGCCCGGCCCAAGCCGCACCGGTCCACCGCTACAGCGTGCTCCCGGCCCGTGCCGCGGCCGCCTGCTGTTGTGGACCCGGTCCACGCCTGGTTTCGTGCACCAGTTTTCTGAAAGGGATCCAGAAGCTCCGTTTTTGGCCCGTTTCGCCCCGTTTTTGAGTGTTTTTAACCACGACGATGATTGTTTTAACAAGATTTCTTTTTGTAGCTTTTCGGGGGCATTGTGAGGGTTTTTTTTTAACTGGAGTTTTTCGCACACCTCCTTCTTCGCGTTTCAGGTGGGTACATCCTTAGAACCCCTGTATGCCCATTTTCGTTACTGTCATGATTATCGTGTGGTGTGTACTCGGCTCATTATTGTTGGTTACGTTTTGGGTACTTGGTTCATTATGTTGGTTTCGTCTGGAGTACTTGGTTCATTATTGTTGGTTACGTTTTGGGTACTTGGTTCATTATGTTGGTTTCGTCTGGAGTACTTGGTTCATTATTGTTGGTTACGTTTTGGGTACTTGGTTCATTATGTTGGTTTCGTCTGGAGTACTTGGTTCATTATTGTCGGTTACGTTTTGGGTACTTGGTTCATTATGTTGGTTTCGTCTGGAGTACTTGGTTCATTATTGTTGGTTACGTTTTGGGTACTTGGTTCATTATGTTGGTTTCGTCTGGAGTACTTGGTTCATTATTGTTGGTTACGTTTTGGGTACTTGGTTCATTATGGTTGGTTCGTCTGGAGGACTTGGTTCATTATTGTTGGTTTCGTTTTGGGTACTTGGTTCATTATGTTGGGTTCCTTTGAGACTAAGTATAGACTCGGTATTCTTGGATAGTTGTTTAACTGCATATTTGTAATACTAACGCTGACGGTCTCTATGTTTGCGATATTGTCCTGTGTCCGGGTTTTTGAGCTCGTGGTTGCGACACGCGCACCCGCGGTTTGGCCACCGCAAAGGGTGCTCTTTTCCGGGAAAGCGGTCTTCGACCCGTGTTAACCCACAAGGTGAAGTGGTGGGGGCCCCCGTAGGTGTGGAGTTTGAGGCAGCAAAAGGAGGGGGAAAAGGTGCGATCTGTCGGGATAGGTGTCCGACGAGGTCAGGTGCCCCAAGGTGTGAGCGGTGCGATCTGTCGGGATAGGTGCCCGGCGAGATCAAGGTGTATAGGTGTTACAGGCATTACAGATGTTGCAGGAGTTACATGTGTTCGCGTGTCACTCTTCCAGTGAGTCGAGTGGTTGCTCCGGATAGTTTTACTGTTGGGTTTGGCTTCCTTTCCTGCTTTGTTATTATCATTATTGTTTAGTCGCTGACTTCCCACTTTGCGACAGGGTCCTCCAGGGGGGAGAGTTAGGCGACGGTGAGGCCGCGGCAGGAGTTCTTGGGTCCCTGGTGACCCCGAACAGTACTTTCTATTTTCCCCTTCGCATTTCATTTACATGGTAGACTGTGGTGCGGTTCTCGATACCCTCGTGGGGTCGGTGTGGATGTCGGCATGGTAGTTTTTGAATTATTTAATTCCTTTTTCATCTCTGTTGGCCGCTTTAAGAAAATCAAAGAGCAAACCAAAGAAAAGATTGCGAAAACTGGATTTCAAAACCTAGGTGTCGTGTGGGCACCGTTTTCAAAACCTTGTGGATTTATGGATTTCGAAAAGGGATTTTAAAACCTAAGTGTCGTGTGGGCACTGTTTTCCAAAATCTCTGGGTTTATGTTGCTTTCGAAAGGTGTTTTCAAAATATGGGCGCCGGGTGGGCACCGTTTCAACAACTGTGGATTTATCCTTTTAAACTGATCGGCCGTGAGATTTATTTAGCATTTCGTGAATGGACGTATGTTTGAACCGTTGTGATTGAATGATTATCCGTTTTTGGACATTGTATGTGTCGCGACGCCGTGCATATACAGGGGAGACTCTGTCCGTTTGCAGAGTGATCCTGTATATGCGGCGCGTCTGGGCACGCGCCGAGGAAGAAGGTTTTTCAAAAAAAAATTATACACGCCAAACCCATACCTTTTGTGAATCGTTTCCGCGAAATTAAACCCCCGGGGCGTGACAGATTAAGATGGTATCAGAGACAATTCTTTAATCACAACAGTCAGTGTCCGACATCCACGGAGATACCATACTTAGCTACAAATGAATGAAATGAGTAAGGCATGGAAGCGTAGAACGCGAGTGATCGGGGGAGCGGGGGGAAAGTATAGGTCCAGTTTCTCGATAGTTGGATGAGTGCTATGCTAGCGGAGTTTAGAACTGACTTGTGTTGTATGTGTGTACGGGTTAAGTTTCGTTTCCCGGTTTAGCTCGGTTGTCGTGCTTGTGTAGTCGTGTTGTTTTGGCTCGTATAGTGGTGTTGTTATGGAGGCTGGGGTCGAGGCCGGCTGCCACCGGGGTATTGAGGGTTGCTAGGAATCAATGGATTAAGCAACCAGCACGGGACACGGTGGGCCTGCTGACGGTGTTCATGCACTTGGTGCGGCTGTTAACACAGCAGATCGTGCGTCGGCTTTTGTTTTCCGAACCCCTTCCTCTGCCAACGTTCTGGTCGTCATTAGTACCGGTGACTGGTGGTAGTGTAATCCGCCGATGTCTGTTAGGGTGTCGGCCATTTTGTCAATTGTTAGAGTGTCTGCTGGGTTGTCGGTCGTGGGCAACCGGGTAGCCTCTCGTCTAGATTTGCGCATTCGGGGTCTGCGGATTTTAAGTTACAGCCGATAGTCGGCCGATTCGTGTTGCATCTTGGATAGGGTAGGGGTGGGTACGAGGACTCTTCCCCTACGGTTGTTACCCATGGTGCGGCTCTTTGCTGTGATCACTGCGATGGTTGCAGAAATCGTCGTGGTGGGGTCTTGGGGTTCCCCTTTAGGTTGAGAAAGGAGACCACCGGGGCTAGTAAATCTTCTTCGTTTGGGCTCGTTTTGGGGGCAGAGAGGCCGTACCTCGCTTCGCACAAGGGTGCGTAAGTGGTGACTTTTACAAGGGGGTCTAGCTTTGACGCTGGGTGGTGCCGGGTGGCTCCTTTTAGTGGGGTTGTGGTGGTAAAGCTTTGAGTTGGGTTTCTGTTTTCTGCACAAGTGTGTCGGTTCGGTTGTCCTGCTGGTGGGTTGGCGTGTGATCCCTCGAGTGCGTTTAGTGAACCTAGGCAACTTTGGACAGGGTTCTTCTTGCGGTTTTCGTTGCTTGTCCTCTTCCGACCCTTTTGGTTTCAGATGGGTAGTCTTCAGTACCTGGAGGTCATTGTTGAGCGGACCTTGAGCTTAGATTTTCTCCTAGTTGGGAGTGTCACCGTTGGTCTGGAGGTTTACCGCTCGTTTCGATGCCCGGTACTTGGAGGGGCAACGGTTTGGGACCGAGAGTTAGTGGTTATTTAGAGTGTCGCACCCCGTCGGTGCCAGGACGGAGGTAGGACCTTACCTTGTGGGTTTCGTCACCAGCTTCCCATGACTAAGGCATAGCCTTGAGGCTTAGTTTGGGAGCGTTTTGGATTGTTGATCTTTTGGGACAGGTGTGAGTCAAGGGGAATCTGGCGACTACTCGGAGTTTTGGCACTGGTCACTTTCGGCTAGGAGGCCCTGTACGCAGCCCTTTCTGTGGGGTAGACCTTGTGGTAGGTCTTAGAGCTGAAACCTAACGTTAGTCTTGACCGTCGCCTCGGTAGGATGGATAGTCGGAGCGGGTGGTCCGGGATGGTGGTCATGCTCCGAGCTTGTGGCCCGTGTTGGTGACGGAGGGGAGCGGTCCGTGTTGGTGACAGGTGAGTTCATTGTTTTCAGGGGAGATGTTATGGTAGTTAGTAACCCAGCCTGTTTTGTTGGCACCTCTCAGAGCCTGGTGAGGGCGGTAGTGTAGTTTGTTTTCCTTATCGTCGGGTTAGTTGTGTTGGGCTTTTATAGGCTCATCGGTATGGGTTGGGCGGTAGGACTGGGGTACCTCGACGCATCGCGAGACTTTGTTGCTGACTTCTCAACACCGGCTGAGGTGGGGTGCGGGCCGGTGGCGTTATGACGGGAAATTCCGAGTCAGGAAGCAGGATTACAACGAGGTGCTAGGAATGGAGTGGTTTGCGAGGTATCAGGCGGATGTGTAGTTACTTGGTTTCAGTGAGCCTAGCGACTCGACCCTCTGCATCACTCACTAACACCCCCCGTTGTAGGGGGGGTTCCTTCCGACGTTCTTTCGACTGAACTGCCAGGAATACCCCCGAGCGAGAGGTCATCCTCTCTTTCGAGCTTCCACCAGACGCGCAACCTATCACTTAGGCGCCTTGCGGAATGGCTTCACGGGACTGAGGGAATCTAAGGCACAAGAAGGAGTTTTTTTTTCTGATTAAAGGGGTCATCAGACCGAGTGTGTCGCCTTGGGGCGCACCCGTGCGTTTCGTGCGAAAGAAGAACGGAAACCTACGCCTACGCATCGACTTCAGGGAGATAAATAAGGTTGCAGTGAAGAACAAGTTCGGGATTGATGACCTCTCCAATCAACTGCGAGGAGCACTTACGGATTTTTCTCCGGAATCTCAGGGACCAGAAGCTGGTTGCTAAATTTAAGAATGTGAACGGAACTGCCCGACATACGATCCGTAACTGGCAGCAGTCGCCTTCGTTTTAAAGCTTTGGAGACACCACCTTTTGGAGTTCGTTGTGATGTGTTTTCGGATAGCCAGAGTCTTAAGTTCTGTTCACATAGAAGGATTTGATTTTTTTGCGGCGCATCCAGGTGACACGAAGATGTACAGGGGCCTCAAGCAGAATTTATGGTGGACTAAACCGAAGGAGTTAACACAGTTCCTTGCTCGCCGTTAGATGGTTAACAAGTAAGGTTCGAACATCAGCGCCCGGCGGGGAAAACTACAATCTCTACTTGTGCCAGAGTGGAAATGGGAGCGAACCAGCATGGAATTCGTCACGAGTTTTTCTGCATCGCATCAAGGGCACGATGCCGTTTGAGTCACAGTGGATAGACTGACGAAGTCGACTCTCTTTCCACCCATCTGTACGACGTGGACCAGAGACACTCGGCTGGTGTCGAACCTTTGGCAGAATCTACAACGAGCTCTAGAGACTAAACCACACTTCAGCACGGCGTTTCACCCCTCCCAGATCGACGGACAGTCCGAGCAAGTGAACCGAATTCTCGATGATGTGCTCCGAGCCTGCGTACTTGACTTGGGTGATGGATGGTCACTACTTTTGAGCTTAGAGAGAACCTGAGCTTCGACGGAACACCGGTGCGGATCTTAGCACGAGAGGACAAAAAGGATTGCGCAACCGGACGACCCCCCCCCCCCCCCCCCCCCATGTGAAGGTGCTGTGGAGCAACCAGGAAGAACGTGAAGCGACTTGGGAACTGGAGTCAAAGATGAGCGAGTGCTACCCAGATTTAATCGTGGCGGACCGGGATTAAGTTTCGAGGACGAAACTTCTTTTAAGTGGTGAGTGATGTAGAGTCCTGGCGTTCCAATGCCTTTGTATACCTTCTTTTTATGACGGGATTGTTAGGAAAACTTTTCACTATGTTTTCTGCAAAGAACTAGCCTGGACCGCGAGTATTTTTCTTCGACTGAGCTCGGAAAACGGAGGAGGGCAAAGCGAACGGATTCGGATACCGATTTACGGATCTCCCGGAATGGGGGGCAAGGCGTTTGCCTTCGTGTGGTGCGTCGGAATCCGTGCTAGGTGGCCGACACACTTTTCGAGGTGATCGGACGGGATCCTTCTACAATCGGACTTTTCATCTTTTTATGTCATTGGTTTATTTTAATTATTTTTGTAGTACCTCGACCTCCCGGTTTTCCGTTTTGATCTTATTTGAATCCCTTTTAGTTGTTAGGGGGGGGTTGAAAGTTCGAGAAATTCTGGACTGACCGTCAGGGTGTGCGGGTATTTTTTGGTGCTAGAGCTCGCAAATCGGTGAACGGTGGCGCGATCGGATTCGAATTCCGACTTCGGGATCTCCCTGAATTAATTTTTGAGGTTCTATATCAGCTCGGGCGCATCGGAATCCGTGCTGGCGATCGGCACGCTTTCTGAGGTAATCTGGGCCCTCCGTTCTAATTTCGACTGATTTGGATTGGCATCGGGAATTTATTATTATTGTTATTATTTTTATTATTATTGTTATTACTTTTGAGTTAGCGTATAAGTCCGGGTGAGGGTGTGTGTGGGGAAAACCCCAAACCATATTTTTCCCTCTTTTCAAGAACGGCGTGGAGACCGAGACGGGGAGACGGGGAGAGGAAAGGAGGAACGGATTTCTTTCTGCAGAATCGATCGAGCAAGGAATGGGCGACCCTCCTTCTTCCTCCTCCTCCAGGGAAATCAAGGTTAGCATCGTTGTTTTGTTTTAGGTTTTGGGGTTTCGACTGTTGGTGGTTCGGTTGTCGCGCGATGTGGGCTTTGTGGTAACGGGAAGCCGCCGCCGCCGTTGTTAAACGGGAGGCCGCCGCCGCCGTTGTCGTGTTCACGGAGTCATCGCCGCAGCCGTCGGGATCGCAGGGTCGCAACCGGAGCCGGAATTGGGGACGGATTACTGTTCGTCAACAGGGATTTCAGGCCGCGGTCCACGGCGCCCGCGTGCACCCGGCGCACGCTTCCGCGGCCCGTGGCCGCAGACCCGGCGCACGAAACGCGTGCACCAGGCCGCTCGGTGCACGCCCTAGGCGTGCACCCGGTGCTCGACACCGCAGCGGGGAGTGGTGAACCCGGTGCGCGCCCGAGCCCGTGCGCGGCCCGGCCCAAGCCGCACCGGTCCACCGCTACAGCGTGCTCCCGGCCCGTGCCGCGGCCGCTTGCTGTTGTGGACCCGTTCCACGCCTGGTTTCGTGCACCAATTTTCTGAAAGGGATCCAGAAGCTCCGTTTTTGGCCCGTTTCGCCCCGTTTTTGAGTGTTTTTAACCACGACGATGATTGTTTTAACAAGATTTCTTTTTGTAGCTTTTCGGGGGCATTGTGAGGGTTTTTTTTTAACTGGAGTTTTCCGCACACCTCCTTCTTCGCGTTTCAGGTGGGTACATCCTTAGAACCCCTGTATGCCCATTTTCGTTACTGTCATGATTATCGTGTGGTGTGTACTCGGCTCATTATTGTTGGTTACGTTTTGGGTACTTGGTTCATTATGTTGGTTTCGTCTGGAGTACTTGGTTCATTATTGTTGGTTATGTTTTGGGTACTTGGTTCATTATGTTGGTTTCGTCTGGAGTACTTGGTTCATTATTGTTGGTTACGTTTTGGGTACTTGGTTCATTATGTTGGTTTCGTCTGGAGTACTTGGTTCATTATTGTCGGTTACGTTTTGGGTACTTGGTTCATTATGTTGGTTTCATCTGGAGTACTTGGTTCATTATTGTTGGTTACGTTTTGGGTACTTGGTTCATTATGTTGGTTTCGTCTGGAGTACTTGGTTCATTATTGTTGGTTACGTTTTGGGTACTTGGTTCATTATGGTTGGTTCGTCTGGAGTACTTGGTTCATTATTGTTGGTTTCGTTTTGGGTACTTGGTTCATTATTGTGGGTTCCTTTGAGACTAAGTATAGACTCGGTATTCTTGGATAGTTGTTTAACTGCATATTTGTAATACTAACGCTGACGGTCTCTATGTTTGCGATATTGTCCTGTGTCCGGGTTTTTGAGCTCGTGGTTGCGACACGCGCACCCGCGGTTAGGCCACCGCAAAGGGTGCTCTTTTTCGGGAAAGCGGTCTTCGACCCGTGTTAACCCACAAGGTGAAGTGGTGGGGGCCCCCGTAGGTGTGGAGTTTGAGGCAGCAAAAGGTGGGGGAAAAGGTGCGATCTGTCGGGATAGGTGTCCGACGAGGTCAGGTGCCCCAAGGTGTGAGCGGTGCGATCTGTCGGGATAGGTGCCCGGCGAGATCAAGGTGTATAGGTGTTACAGGCATTACAGATGTTGCAGGAGTTACATGTGTTCGCGTGTCACTCTTCCAGTGAGTTGAGTGGTTGCTCTGGATAGTTTTACTGTTGGGTTTGGCTTCCTTTCCTGCTTTGTTATTATCATTATTGTTTAGTCGCTGACTTCCCACTTTGCGACAGGGTCCTCCAGGGGGGAGAGTTACACGACGGTGAGGCCGCGACAGGAGTTCTTGGGTCCCTGGTGACCCCGAACAGTACTTTCTATTTTCCCCTTCGCATTTCATTTACATGGTAGACTGTGGTGCGGTTCTCGATACCCTCGTGGGGACGGTGTGGATGTCGGCATGGTAGTTTTTGAATTATTTAATTCCTTTTTCATCTCTGTTGGCCGCTTTAGGAAAATCAAAGAGCAAACCAAAGAAAAGATTGCGAAAACTGGATTTCAAAACCTAGGGTCGTGTGGGCACCGTTTTCAAAACCTTGTGGATTTATGGATTTCGAAAAGGGATTTTAAAACCTAAGTGTCGTGTGGGCACTGTTTTCCAAAATCTCTGGGTTTATGTTGCTTTCGAAAGGTGTTTTCAAAATATGGGCGCCGGGTGGGCGCCGTTTCAACAACTGTGGATTTATCCTTTTAAACTGATCGGCCGTGAGATTTATTTAGCATTTCGTGAATGGACGTATGTTTGAACCGTTGTGATTGAATGATTATCCGTTTTTGGACATTGTATGTGTCGCGACGCCGTGCATATACAGGGGAGACTCTGTCCGTTTGCAGAGTGATCCTGTATATGCGGCGGGTCTGGGCACGCGCCGGG
>JAQNDB010002044.1:0-41082 GCA_029204045.2 Tillandsia leiboldiana
TAGAGTTGTTTTAGGCGTTTATATTCCATTGTTTTAAATTTTTGGATTGCATTGTAAAATTTTTGTTGTATGGTGATTAGCAACAAAATATATTCTTGAATTTTCTTTAGTGGATCTGTGTTGTTCACGAAACCGCCAAAGGGGGAGATGTTACGGATTTGATGTTGGCGTTAGTTTCGTGAAAGGTTCAAGTCTTGAAGATTGAAGGTGAAGAAGGTTGGATCATTTAACTCAATCTCAAGAAAGAAGAATTCAAAAGGATCAGGTATGTTGAAACTAAAGATTATTGGTGATCCGAATACTCTTGTAGTGTAGAAACACCTGGAAGAATTTTTAATTGCATAAAAATCAAAAACTGGTGTTCGGACATGTTCAGGATCCGGATCAGGCCAGCGATCCGGATCCCGAAGGTTGTTGTTTCATACATTACTTCAATCCGGATCGCAGCATCTCACGATCCGGATCCCGAAAGTTGAGTTTTCTGAATTGTATGAACGATCCGGATCAGGCATTCCGATCCGGATCCACGAACGTTTGTTTTCTGGAAACGTCTTTATTGCTACTGCAATCCGGATCGCCCAAATCCGATCCGGATCGCCGTCCGTAAAAATTCCAGAAATGTTAGGTTTTTTATTCTTATCTCCTTCCAGGGTTTCTAACCAATAAATAGACCCTATGACTCTTTTCTAGGGTGAATCCAAAATCCAAATAGAGTGTCATAATCAAACTCATCTTATACGGCCCTAGATCCACATATAGAGAAGAAAGGAAATCATTAGATAAACTCTATGTTTCTCATCTATATTGATAGTTTGATTCTAGGTTTTCATACTCACATCTTGAGTTGAATCAAACTAATGAATACTTAGATGGTATTTCCGATCTATCTTTGATCTAAGTATTCGGCGGTCATCACCACCCAAAAACAACGATTACCCCAAAATCGGCTGCGTGGATTCGCGTGTCCTTGTGGATTCAAGGTTCAACCGCTCTCGTGGATTCGGAGCGAGGCACGTTCGTGGATTCGAAGGGTGTGCTACTGGGTGAAGACGTGGATTCGGTGGTCGGACGTCGGGGATTGGATCGTGGATTCGAGGGAGCAGAAGCGTCGTGGAGAGAGCGGGAGAAGATCCTCTAGGAGCGTATGGAAAAGGTTGAGTCGTAAGTGTGTAGGTAAACACCTTGTACGTGTTTTAACTAGTGGATTTCGCCGTGTTATCGGTCCCGTGGTTTTTTACTCCGGTTTGGAGTTTTCCCGAAAATCTTGCGTGTTATTTTTATTTCCGCATGGGTTTTTATCGCAACGATTTTTGAGTGTATACGTTTACACCTATCACCCCCCTCTAGGTGTTTCTTCCCCTATTTAGATCTATATACACGATAACCCAAAATGAAAACCTTATCAAAGTGTTTCTAAACCACTCAAAGTATTCGGCCCCAATCACCAAAATTTTATAGTTAAACGTACCTGCTCAATAACGATCCATTTTCCTGTAAGTGGAGTAACTTGATCCACAATTCTTTTCTTCAATTTCAAGACTCAAAATAATGAGAGTGTCAACTTGAGATCTTGTTGAAATCTTCTCTAAGTCTTCGATTGCTTATTGACAATTTGATCAATTCAAGACTCCGACTCAACTCAACAACACAACTATATCAACTCACGAAATATGCCAATACAAAAAGCCGTAACAATTCCCCCTTTGGCAATTTCGTGACCAAAATCCAAAAAAAAAAATACAAAATGTGGTGACCCTGATCCCCGTGTGGCTTCTCCATGAACCGTGGTGTAGAACACCTAGTGTTGGTGTATCTGGTCCATAGTGCATCAAAGGGATGCCACAGATGGACCCTGTGTGATATCCACAGCTGGATTGGCCTTCGGCTGCATTTGCCGAATTTTGGAATTGATTTGGGCCAAACAGAGGGTGGATTTGGATTCAGCGCGGGAAAAACGCTTGAAACGGCTATTTGCTTGTTTGATTTGGAGTCCGGATGCCCAAAAACGGACCCCCGGAAGTTTTCGCTGAATTTCGGTGCATGGGAGGGGCCGTGGACCGCCGGCTGCCACGTGGCGGCTTGTGATTGGGCCGGTCCGCAGCGCTCGGTCCACAGAGGGGAGCGGCTGGGTGCACGGACCCGGCGCAGGGACACGTGCGCCGCCTGATTGGCGGGCTCGTGAGGCGCGGTACACAGGGTTGCGCGGCGGTGCATGGACCGGGGCGGGGGGACACGTGGCATCCCCCGGTTGGTCGGTGCACGCGGCGCGGTCCACGGAACCTGAATTGGGTGCGTGGACCGGGTGCACAGGACACGTGTCGTCATGCCATTCGCGGGCTCACGAGGCGCGGTGCACGGGTCGCGGGTCGGGCGCCTCGGGGCGCGTGCGTGGCAGGCGGCCAGTGCGGCGCCTGCCCGCACGTGTGACCGCGACAGTGGCAGGGCCACGTGTCGCCCTGCCACTGGCGGGCGCCACCTACCCGGTTTGACCGGGTAGGTGCCACGCGGCGGCACCACACGCGCCCGCGCACAGCTGTTTGCTGTGCGGGACACGTGTCGGTCACCGGGAGTGCCACGTGGCCACTCCCGGCGCGCCCCGCACAGCTGTTTCTGTGCTGGTGACGTGGCGGCACCAAATTTTTCCGGGCGGCTACAGTAACCCGCCTCTGCGCCCGGATTCGGGCGCCCGAAACTCGGGTGCGCCCGAAAGTGGGGACCTTTTGGGGATTTTCTTCAATTGTTTTTTGGGGGCCTATTTAAGGCCCGAGCCCTCTTCTTCTTCAACCTTTGGCACTTCCGAGCTTCAAACCGCCAAGAGCCTTTACCAAAGTTGATCCTCTCTCTGTCAGCTTCCATCTGCAGAGTTTGGGGATTTTTGGGGCACGCTTTTCGAGATTCTCTTTTTCTGGCTCGGCGCGACGTTCTTTCTTCGGTGCTTCTTCCGTCGCTCTTCGGTGTACGAGCTCCCCCGACCTACTCCGATGATCTTTTCGAGCGATTTCTTCGCTACTGGATTCGTAACAGGTGAGGCTACGATTTTGGGTTTCACGCACATTTTCTGATTTTGCGTTTTCCGAGGTTGTTTTTCTCGTGCTCATGGGGACCCTTCTTGCTGTGAGTTTGTGGTGAGGACAGCAGCTTCTTTTGAGGATATCTTCGCGCACAGATCTCTGGATCAGAACGTGCTTATAGACTTTTTTCATCAACGCGACGCAAGGATCATCATATATTTTTCTGGGAATTTTTGGAGACCTTCCCGAAGGTATACACTTTTCCTTTTATCTGTACAAGAGTTTACAGTTGAATGGTTTTGGGATTATGCGCACCATTACTGTGGAATTTATAACTTGGCCTACGGTGCTCGGAATTGGACGTGCAGGTACCCGTTTCGAAGCTATCGACGCGAGGATCGCTGTGGTATTTTTCTCAGAATTTTTGGAGTTCGTTTTATAGGTGAAAATTTCGCAGCAAGTGGACTGTTTTCCAGCAGATTTGTAAACTTGGATTTTATTGGATTTAAAGTATAACTGTAGCCTTATGTTGTACCCAGGAGGGATTGTGGACTGTACTGGACCTGTTGGACCTTGAGTTGTTATTTTTCTGGTTTTCCTCAGCTGTACGACTCCGGACAGTTAGCGTCTTCAGGTGGGTGGCTTGCTTTCAAGATCTATGGACTGTACTCTAATTCTATGGATATAGAATCATGCATGATAGGGATTGGACTTGGGTAGTATGCTAGAAATAGGAATTGTTGTTCCTAGTATTATCTGTTGATCTTGTGATCTTTTACTTTCTTCTATCATGTTAAATATTCGTTATCTTGGAACCTGACCTAGCACCCCCGTCATATGTTGCATGTGTAACCAGACCAGTAGAAAACCCTCACTTGGGCTAGGGTTATTTATGCTTAGACATCCACACTTTATGTTTCATTCCTGGACTTAGTGTTATCCTCGCCCGGGTAGTGGGCCGAGCGGTCGGGACATCTTTTTAGTGTGGGATGCATTTGCACTCGTGCTTGGGAGCAGAGTGGAGTCTGGTAGATGTAGTGGATCGCTTGTCTGTACCGGGAACCGTTTGAGATAAACGGTGGTCCCGAGAGGTCTTGTTTTCCCCTGTTGGGGTTGTCGCCACTGTGTCAGTGGTAGTAGTATACTAGTGTTAGCCGAACCTAGAACCCTTTTCGACATACACATGATTTTAGTCTACCAATGTTTTCTTCCAAGCATCGAAGGGCCGCTAGAGTCTGTTCTTGTTTGATTGGACAAAGGCATCAGCCCTTCGGGGTTTGGGTAAAACACTTATTTTTTTCTAACTGATTTTCTAAAAAGAACTAAAATCGTTAAATATGGATTTCTTCCAGATCAAAATAATTTTCAATAACAAATGTCACCTTTTCATATAAATCTCCTCACTCGAAAGGATTCGAGTGATCCGGGGTTCTAGGGGCCGTTCCTTTGTCGGGACGAAAGCCGCCGGGGCCGAGCCTGGAACCTGTTCTTGTTTGATAGGGTTGTAGGTGTAGGTCTTCCGGGACTTTCAGGCCCTGTTGGTGCTTTCTGCGTGTCGTGCCGAGGTTTTGCTTTCCCCGAACTGTAAGGGGATCGGGAACTTCGATAGGCGGAGCCTAGAGTCTGTTCTTGTTTGATAGGGTTCTTAGCACCGGTCTATCGGGTTTCCGAACCCTTATGGTGTCGGTCTTTCCTGTGAGTTTGGTGTTCTGTTGTGGGAGCCGTCTGGTGGACGGTGGCCCCAGCTGTGTGGTTTTCCAGCCTGTAGTTGAGAGTTGTTGTTGTTGGTCGATCTTGTTGATCGTGGTTTGGACTATAGCCTGCATGAGCCATATTTGAGCTCGACAGAGATACGCGGATACTTTCCTCGGTGGGGTCGCTCCCCTCGAGAGCCACTCCGGAGTTGGGCCTGTTACTTGCTATCGGCGACTTGTCGACGCCGTCCCTCTGACTGTGCCAGTTAGTGGCAGTCACGGACACCCTACGGTAGACCCGTCCTGTTGAGGATGTGCGGCAGTAGGTGGGCGCAGGTTTGACTGGACCCTTGAGGCAGTCAGTTTAGATTTGGTGAGTTTACTGTGGGTATTAGTAGATGAATCATGTTCCATCTGTTCCTTTTCTTGAGCATCTAGATAGAGGCATAGTAGCTGTAGAGTTACTTTTCCAGCCCTTTCATTTCAGTATTATATTGTTACTTTTTGCCTCTAGTAGACTTAGTGGGCAGACCGTCGGGCTTGTTGGCGGCACCCACTGAGAACTACTTGGGACGTAGTTCTCACACCCGTCGTGGTGTATTTTCCCACAGGGACTTCTACTCCGGTTCCTGCTGTTCCTGTTGCTGCTGCTTCTGATCGAGGTAAGGGAGTCGCGAGATAGTTCCCTACCAGTCGCCGTCCAGAGTGTAGATGTACCCTTATTACTTTTGAGAGTTCCTGTTGAGAGAACTTTGTAGTGAGGTATAGAGTTGTACTTATTTTACTGCTCGAGAGACTTTTTGTACTTGTGGTGAGGACTTGTGTTGTATATAGTTTTTTATTTCTAGCAGTTTTACTTTCAGCTCTGATATCTGCATAGTATAGATGCTCTTTTGCAGGTTAGTCGCTTCGTCTATACGGGGCTTCCCGTATGGGCGGCGGATCTGTTGGCGAGCCCGGGTCGCAGTTTCGACGCCGGTGCGTGACAGATTAGGTGGTATCAGAGCCTAGGCTGTAGGTCATGTGGACTTAGAAACCCTAGGCTTGTGGTTGGACATTAGGATGACTACGTGAGAGTCGTGACTATTAGCGAGAGTCCTGATTGAGTTTGTTACCTCTCCCAAGGGTTGGGATGAGTGACTGCATGTTTATTCTCCTAAGCGATTATGTTGGCTGCAGACAACATAATGCTAGGGAATGGATGACATGTCCTAGACTTTCGCTGGATTGGGTCGAGTATTGTTTGGTACTGTCCTGATGGTTGCTTGTGTGTTGCAGGTAGGCACGATGCCTCCCCGACGCAGGGTGCAGACGCGTTCTCAGCCTTTCCCCTCCGATGAGCCCGAGCAGGAGGACTCGGGGCAGGGACAGCA
Organism: Tillandsia leiboldiana; assembly: GCA_029204045.2. Classification (NCBI taxonomy): domain Eukaryota; kingdom Viridiplantae; phylum Streptophyta; class Magnoliopsida; order Poales; family Bromeliaceae; genus Tillandsia; species Tillandsia leiboldiana. Next base: position 6,079 of record JAQNDB010002044.1, read on the forward strand.
GAGGGAGGTTCTGGAGCTCCGTGCCCAGGTGGCACAGTTGTTTGAGGCGGTGCGGCGCCAGGAGGAGACATCTCAGCGCCAGGAGGAGGCTTCTCGGCGCCAGGAGGAGGCCTTTGGTCGGATGATGCTTCTTTTAGAGCAGAGGACGCAGCCTGTGGTAGCACCCCCTGTGTGTTCGCCTGTGCCTTCTTCGCCAGCTGTGGCGCCCCCTGTGGTTCCGTCAGCGCAGGCTATTCCTGTCGAGCCGGTTTCTATCATACCACCGCCTGGGTCGATGGGACCTTTGACTTCAGCTGAGCAGAGTGCGGTGGTGGATCTGTTGATGAGGTTCCGCCGGTTTGATCCACCCCGTTTTTCCGGTATGAGTACTGAGCCGTGGGAGGCAGAGTCTTGGATCACGGCCATGGAGCGTCATTTTGAGAGTTTGTTCGTTGAGGATCGATTTCGGGTCATTTTGGCTACACACTACTTGGAGGGCAACGCCGAGGCTTGGTGGCGGCGTGTGCGGCCTGCTGGTCCGCCTGGGACGCAGATTCTTCCCTGGGCGGAGTTCCGCAGACTTCTTTTAGGGGCCTTCTTTCCTGAGAGTGTTCGCCAGAGATTGGAGGAGCAGCTGAGAAATCTCCGCCAGGGAGATCGGCCCGTGAATGCATACATAGCCGAATTCAATCAGCTGTTGGCTAGTATGCCTCACGTGGCCAGGGACGAGTCTCACCGGATCTACATGTTCGAGCGGGGGCTGCGCCGGGATATTTATCAGCTTGTTCGCTCCTGCAGATTACAGACTTTGGAGGCATCGATGGAGCAGGCGTTATATGTTGAGTCTGGAGAGGCATTGATGTCAGAGGTGGCTCTAGCCCCCGTAGTGATTCCTGGGGCGAAGCGCCCAGCACCGGATGATGAGGGTCAGACGAGCGGGCAGGGACCTCCGAGACCTCCTCGATCTCATCCTGAGGGTCGTGGGTTTCGTAGGCGCCGGAGATCTGTGAGCCCCAGCAGCAGCATCAGCGGTATCGGCAGCAGCGGCAGGACCGGTGTGTCATCTGTGGCGGGCCTCATCCACCGTCGCAGTGTGATCAGAGACAGGGGCGGTGTTTCCTCTGTGGAGAGTTGGGACATTTCCGCGCGGCTTGCCCCCAGGCCATTTTGTCAGTGCGGCCGATTGCGACAGCATCCCCCTTGCCCATCCATGCAGTGGGAACCCCTCCGGCACACCAGCAGACAGAGTGGGCCACGACGTCAGGACAGGCGGGACGACGACCTGCAGCACCCAGTGGACGGGTATATGCAGCCCTGGTGGAGGACACCCCGTCAGCGGATCATGCCGCGGCAGGTATGATTTTATTTCGGTTAGCTGAGTTGAGCATTTCGTTACCGCTGCATTCTTCTGCATTATTAGTTGAGTATCTGCATCAGCATCTTTGCATGGGTATGGGTTAGGAATTTCTGCTACATGTTTAGCGATTGGATTCTTCCCTGTATCCTATGGATAGAGGAGATTCGCGGTGTTTGATCAGTGCAGTTGAGACTTGGGACTTCGCCGGCTGATGTGGCGATTCAAGGACAGCACCAGGACTTGGATTAAGCACACATGTTGGACTGTTGGTGCGGTGCAGTGCTACGACTGATAATGGAATGAGAGCAGTTATCCTTCTGCGAGTTGGACTGGAGGAGTTCGTTTTCTCGGATTGTCGGCGTATCCTTCCAGCAGCATCAGCTTCAGCGGCTTTGGCAGACGCCACCTCAGGAGCAGATGTGATGTCTAGGACTAGAGGTTATGTCCTTAGGAGTCTCGTTAGTGGTAGCTTCCTTTTTGTTGCCACAGCAGGAACGACACCAACACTACTCTCACTCTTCTCGCCTTTGAACTGAAATTTACGAACAGGACGAAAACTTCGAAGGATTGCTCCAGAAATGGAGACAGTGCCCGAACCAGTTCTCGTTTGATTGGGGCGAAGGCACTGATCTTTCAAAGTTCTTGGACTTTTCGTTAATTTCAGTTGTTTTCTAAATTGAGAGTTGGGGTTGATGACTTTCCTGCTGGTGGAGCCGAACCTTTCTTGTTAGTTTTGTGTTGTGTTCTTGATTGTCTTGGTTTTGTGGTTGTGGTGTTTTTGTTTCGGGGACGAAACTTCCTTTTAGTGGGGGAGGATGTGGTGACCCTGATCCCCGTGTGGCTTCTCCCATGAACCGTGGTGTAGAACACCTAGTGTTGGTGTATCTGGTCCATAGTGCATCAAAGGGATGCCACGGATGGACCCTGTGTGATATCCACAGCTGGATTGGCCTTCGGCTGCATTTGCCGAATTTTCGGAATTGATTTGGGCCAAACAGAGGGTGGATTTGGATTCAGCGCGGAAAAACGCTTGAAAACGGCTATTTGCTTGTTTGATTTGGAGTCCGGATGCCCAAAAACGGACCCCCGGAAGTTTTCGCTGAATTTCGGTGCATGGGAGGGGCCGTGGACCGCCGGCTGCCACGTGGCGGCTTGTGATTGGGCCGGTCCGCAGCGCTCGGTCCACAGAGGGGAGCGGCTGGGTGCACGGACCCGGCGCAGGGACACGTGGCGCCGCCTGATTGGCGGGCTCGTGAGGCGCGGTCCACAGGGTTTGCGCGGCGGTGCATGGACCGGGGCGGGGGGACACGTGGCATCCCCCGGTTGGTCGGTGCACGCGGCGCGGTCCACGGAACCTGAATTGGGTGCGTGGACCGGGTGCACAGGACACGTGTCGTCATGCCATTCGCGGGCTCACGAGGCGCGGTGCACCGGGTCGCGGTCGGGCGCCTCGGGGCGCGTGCGTGGCAGGCGGCCAGTACGGCGCCTGCCCGCACGTGTGACCGCGACAGTGGCAGGGCCACGTGTCGCCCTGCCACTGGCGGGCGCCACCTACCCGGTTTGACCGGGTAGGTGCCACGCGGCGGCACCACACGCGCCCCGCACAGCTGTTTGCTGTGCGGGACACGTGTCGGTCACCGGGAGTGCCACGTGGCCACTCCCGGCGCGCCCCGCACAGCTGTTTGCTGTGCGGGTGACGTGGCGGCACCAAATTTTTCCGGGCGGCTACAGTAACCCGCCTCTGCGCCCGGATTCGGGCGCCCGAAACTTCGGGTGCGCCCGAAAGTGGGGACCTTTTGGGGATTTCTTCAATTGTTTTTTTGGGGCCTATTTAAGGCCCGAGCCCTCTTCTTCTTCAACCTTTTGGCACTTCCGAGCTTCAAACCGCCAAGAGCCCTTTACCAAAGTTGATCCTCTCTCTGTCAAGCTTCCATCTGCAGAGTTTGGGGATTTTTGGGGGCACGCTTTTCGAGATTCTCTTTTTCTTGGCTCGGCGCGACGTTCTTTCTTCGGTGCTTCTTCCGTCGCTCTTCGGTGTACGAGCTCCCCCGACCTACTCCGACGATCTTTTTGAGCGATTTCTTCGCTACTGGATTCGTAACAGGTGAGGCTACGATTTTGGGTTTCACGCACATTTTCTGATTTTGCGTTTTCCGAGGTGTTTTCTCGTGCTCATTGGGACCCTTCTTGCTGTGAGTTTGTGGTGAGGACAGCAGCTTCTTTTGAGGATATCTTCGCGCACAGATCTCGGATCAGAACATGCTTATAGACTTTTTTCATCTACGCTACGCAAGGATCATCATATATTTTTCTAGGAATTTTTGGAGACCTTCCCGAAGGTATACACTTTTCCTTTTATCTGTACAAGAGTTTACAGTTGAATGGTTTTGGGATTATGCGCACCGTTACTGTGGAATTTATAACTTGGCCTACGGTGCTCGGAATTGGACGTGCAGGTACCCGTTTCGAAGGTATCGACGCGAGGATCGCTGTGGTATTTTTCTCAGAATTTTTTGGAGTTCGTTTTACAGGTGAAAATTTCGCAGCAAGTGGACTGTTTCCAGCAGATTTGTAAAACTTGGATTTTATTGGATTTAAAGTATAACTGTAGCCTTATGTTGTACCCAGGAGGGATTGTGGACTGTGCTGGACCTGTTGGACCTTGAGTTGTTATTTTTCTGGTTTTCTCAGCTGTACGACTCCGGACAGTTAGCGTCTTCAGGTGGGTGGCTTGCTTTCAAGATCTATGGACTGTACTCTAATTCTATGGATATAGAATCATGCATGATAGGAATTGGACTTGGGTAGTATGCTAGAAATAGGAATTGTTGTTCCTAGTATTATCTGTTGATCTTGTGATCTTTTACTTTCTTCTATCATGTTAAATATTCGTTATCTTGGAACCTGACCTAGCACCCCCGTCATATGTTGCATGTGTAACCAGACCAGTAGAAAACCCTCACTTGGGCTAGGGTTATTTATGCTTAGACATCCACACTTTATGTTTCATTCCTGGACTTAGTGTTATCCTCGCCCGGGTAGTGGGCCGAGCGGTCGGGACATCTTTTTAGTGTGGGATGCATTTGCACTCGTGCTTGGGAGCAGAGTGGAGTCTGGTAGATGTAGTGGATCGCTTGTCTGTACCGGGAACCGTTTGAGATAAACGGTGGTCCCGAGAGGTCTTGTTTTCCCCTGTTGGGGTTGTCGCCACTGTGTCAGTGGTAGTAGTATACTAGTGTTAGCCGAACCTAGAACCCTTTTCGACATACACATGATTTTAGTCTACCAATGTTTTCTTCCAAGCATCGAAGGGCCGCTAGAGTCTGTTCTTGTTTGATTGGACAAAGGCATCAGCCCTTCGGGGTTTGGGTAAAACACTTATTTTTTTCTAACTGATTTTCTAAAAAGAACTAAAATCGTTAAATATGGATTTCTTCCAGATCAAAATAATTTTCAATAACAAATGTCACCTTTTCATATAAATCACCTCACTCGAAAGGATTCGAGTGATCCGGGTTCTAGGGGCCGTTCCTTTGTCGGGACGAAAGCCGCTGGGGCCGAGCCTGGAACCTGTTCTTGTTTGATAGGGTTGTAGGTGTAGGTCTTCCGGGACTTTCAGGCCCTGTTGGTGCTTTCTGCGTGTCGTGCCGAGGTTTTGCTTTCCCGAACTGTAAGGGGATCGGGAACTTCGATAGGCGGAGCCTAGAGTCTGTTCTTGTTTGATAGGGTTCTTAGCACCGGTCTATCGGGTTTCCGAACCCTTATGATGTCGGTCTTTCCTGTGAGTTTGGTGTTCTGTTGTGGGAGCCGTCTGGTGGACGGTGGCCCCAGCTGTGTGGTTTTCCAGCCTGTAGTTGAGAGTTGTTGTTGTTGGTCGATCTTGTTGATCGTGGTTTGGACTATAGCCTGCATGAGCCATATTTGAGCTCGACAGAGATACGCGGATACTTTCCTCGGTGGGGTCGCTCCCCTCGAGAGCCACTCCGGAGTTGGGCCTGTTACTTGCTATCGCGACTTGTCGACGCCGTCCCTCTGACTGTGCCAGTTAGTGGCAGTCACGGACACCCTACGGTAGACCCGTCCTGTTGAGGATGTGCGGCAGTAGGTGGGCGCAGGTTTGACTGGACCCTTGAGGCAGTCAGTTTAGATTTGGTGAGTTTACTGTGGGTATTAGTAGATGCATCATGTTCCATCTGTTCCTTTTCTTGAGCATCTAGATAGAGGCATAGTAGCTGTAGAGTTACTTTTCCAGCCCTTTCATTTCAGTATTATATTGTTACTTTTTGCCTCTAGTAGACTTAGTGGGCAGACCGTCGGGCTTGTTGGCGGCACCCACTGAGAACTACTTGGGACGTAGTTCTCACACCCGTTGTGGTGTATTTTCCCACAGGGACTTCTACTCCGGTTCCTGCTGTTCCTGTTGCTGCTGCTTCTGATCGAGGTAAGGGAGTCGCGAGATAGTTCCCTACCAGTCGCCGTCCAGAGTGTAGATGTACCCTTATTACTTTTGAGAGTTCCTGTTGAGAGAACTTTGTAGTGAGGTATAGAGTTGTACTTATTTTACTGCTCGAGAGACTTTTGTACTTGTGGTGAGGACTTGTGTTGTATATAGTTTTTTATTTCTAGCAGTTTTACTTTCAGCTCTGATATCTGCATAGTATAGATGCTCTTTTGCAGGTTAGTCGCTTCGTCTATACGGGGCTTCCCGTATGGGCGGCGGATCTGTTGGCGAGCCCGGGTCGCAGTTTCGACGCCGGGGCGTGACACATAAAACGCTCAAGACACTCATCTTAAACCAAAAAATCGAAACTCAATGTCATCACCAAAACATTGACTTTCTTTGCGTGAAAGATCCAATAAACAAAAATACATTTGAACCAGTCTTAGAACAAACTCTATGACTTAGGACTTGGAGTCTTAAAGTGATGTAGATCCTGCAAAACAAAACTCCAAACAAAATCAAAAGTCTGTCGTTAGAAATTAAATGTAAATCCTACATTTGATTCGTCCTTTTGGTTCTTTTTGTTTTTCGGCACCTTTTTCATCATCTCTTTTCTTTATCTCGATGATCTCATCTCCGTCTCCCCCTATCTCGATGATCTCATCTCCCCCATTTCTCTTCTCCCCCTTTTTGTCACAAATTGTCAAACAGTGTACATACTAGACAAAAGGAAATCACTAACAGCATTAGTTCATAGTGAAAGAGAGATAAAAACTCAGTTCCGGTATATAACAAAAACATAGATTGCGTACCGGTACTCGAAAGCAAAAATCAAATAATTTCTTGAAACAAATCCAGATTTTGAAATATTTGAATTACCGATTTGTATTCCATCAAAAAACAATTTAAGTGCTTGAAAATAATATGAGATCACATAGATGTCATTCAATCCAATTAATTTTACAAAAATTAAAAAGATTTACTCCGAAATCATGAAAAACAAAGATAAAACATTATAAACCGTTTTTCATATTATATACGTCAAACACAAGTCATCAAAAATAATCTTGAGATCCAAAGTCTATCAAGATGTAACGGATTTACAAAGATGACTTACAGAGATTTCCAAATGACATCAATTTGATTTCTTACCCTTTCAAATTTGAGATAAGCACTAAAATACCTAAGGGTGGCTCTTTGAGCATCTTTCAACTATCCCACCTTATACCAACCAGGAGATTGTTCAAAATATAAGAACTTTGCATATAAATCTCCAAATGCTTCAACTAAAGATTTTCTCATAAAATACTATCAAGCATCCATAACATGTGGTAGCTTCACACACAAATCGGACGACCGGGGTGGCAGCTCTTTCCAACATGTGGTGGTAGTTTTCACACTCCTTTCGGATGTAACTCTTTCCACATCTTTTGCAATTCATTTCATTACCCTTGTAAGAAAATACAATCTCTTATGTGAAAGAATTAAATTCCAAATTTTAGTCTATCGGTTGTCTCATGTTTATCACAAAGAACTCACACAACCGAGATAGATTAATCATCTAAAGATCACACATGATTACTAAAATTTGATGAATATAATTATCAAAAACTCCTATAATGAAGTATCTTCAAGAAATATGATTATGGAGTAAAGTTGATAATTTAAATAAAATTAAATTGGAGTGATTGAAAGTGAAAACCCTTTTTATTCAATGCACTTGTTCGTTAAAACCCTTTTGTTTAAAAACAAAACATAAAAACGAAGAGCATTGAAAACATGTAATGCAGAGATTCAGAAAAATATGAAAGGAAAACCAATCAAAGCATTGCATACAGTCATAAGCTATTTAGAACTTAAGACAAGGAAAGATATCACCTTTCCGAATCCAAAATCGTCGGATTTTGGGTTGTCTTGATTCATTGTGTTCGGGACTTGATAGCTTTGACTGTTGATCCACCTTAGGTCTTTGCCTCGCAGTGATCCACTTGTATGATTGATGTTGTGGCTCGGACCTTTGGTGGGTTGAGTGAACTCCATTGACTTGATGTCGCTTTTGATTCCGTTGAGTCCGCTCCGTAGATGAAGTTTCCGAAGAATTTTTCTTTCTCTTTTTCGGGCACGTCTTCATCAAGTGTCCTTCAAGTCCATATTGGTGACAAGTTCTTCCTTTCAATTTAGTTGTGGAACTTGAAGCCTTCACAGTTTGGTTCTTTTTAAATCCCAAACCAACCTTGCTTGTTTGACCTAATCCGGATATACAATCAAATTTCTTGGAACCGGTTGAAAGACTTTGTATGTCGGATTTAAGTTGATGAACTTGCTTGGTCAAAGCTTGGTTGGTGACATGAATTTCCTCAAACTGTTTTTCTAGAAAATCAATCTTGTTAATGTGGGAATTAACGACCGTTTCCGATTGATTTATCTTTTCTTGGAGGATTTTATTGTTATCCAATAAACGTCCTTGTTCCTCCTCGAGATCATGAAGTTTTATCTTTAAAGCTTGATTCTCGTCTTGAACTTCAAGTCGTTGCTTCCTCAACTTCTTGATATGCTTGGCCATCTTCTTAGATTCCGCAAGAAGTTGTTGGTATGCCTCAACGAGTTCTTCCTCGTCCGACTCCCCCTCACTTGATGACTCTCCGCCGGAAGTTGATGTTTCATACAAAATCAAAGGAGTAGAGTCAGTAACTAAAGATGATAAGCAAAAATTAGAAGAGGGAATTTGAGAGGCATGAAAGGCAACAACTTTTTCCTCTTTACTTGAGGTCGATTCATTAGAAGTAGAATCGTCCCAAGTTTTCGCTTGCAAAGCCTTCTTTTTATATGATTTCGGAGAAGGACAATCCGTTGAAATATGGCCGTAGCCTTTGCATCTATAGCATTGGATTTCCCCTTCGAAATCATCTTTTTCTTTTTCTTTAGAAGGTTTTGCAAAGCTTTTGAGGTTAGAGGATTTAGAACCCGATGATCCTTTAGTTGGTTTCGAGGATGAAGATCCATCGGTTCGATTCTTCCAAAACTTCCGACGAAATTTCTTTACGATCCGCGCCAATTGTTCTTCAAAATTGGCAAAAGAGATTTCATCGTCAGAACTTGATTCGCTATCTTCTTCCTTTGTTGATTTGAATGCAATACCTGTAAGCTTAGAAGAAGACTTGGAAGAAACTTGATTAGTAGGAAAAGTTATTTCATAAGTTTGCAAAGCACCTACTAATTCCTCTACTCTCATCTCATCCGGATGACTTGTGACGCCCCACTTCCCAGGGGGTCACCCATCCTAGAACTACTCTAGCTCTAGCACGCTTAACTCTCATGTTCCTCTTGGATCTTGCTACCATCCAAAATGCTATAGCCGGGTTAGAGATTTAGTCCTATTATATCATTTATATAGAGGACTAATCCAAATTCCGGGGGTGTCACATTCTTCCCCCCTTTAAGCCCTGACGTCCACGTCAGGCTCAAGCACATTCACAAGCACCAGGCGATGTGAGACTCGTCTCGCTAGCCTTAGCCGACCTTGTGAGGAGCTGCACTCCACTCACAACGGTCATTAGCCGGGGAGCCTCGCTCTACCCGCTATATAACCCTAGCTCAGCCGAGAACTCATCTCACATTTCCGGCTGGTGAATGGCTCTGATACCAACTGTGACGCCCCACTTCCCAGGGGGTCACCCATCCTAGAACTACTCTAGCTCTAGCACGCTTAACTCTCATGTTCCTCTTGGATCTTGCTACCATCCAAAATGCTATAGCCGGGTTAGAGATTTAGTCCTATTATATCATTTATATAGAGGACTAATCCAAATTCCGGGGGTGTCACATGACTAACGGTTTCAATGGCGGTAACCTTTGCCCTAAACCGTTCCAGAAGAGTCCGAAGTATCTTTCTTACAATTCTCGACTCCGAGATTTTTTCTCCTAAATTAGCACAAGTATTGATTACATCTTGAAGTCTAGTGTAGTAATCTGTAAACAATTCATGCTCTTCCATATGAACAGAGTCAAATTGACTTGTAAGCATCTGGAGCTTTTGAATTTTTACTAGATTAGTACCCTCATGTGTAATATTGAGAATATCCCAAATTTCCTTCGCGGTTTCACACGCGGAAATTCGTGTGAACTCAGTCGAGGAAAGAGAATTAAATAAAGCGTTCATACCTTTCCCATTATAAGAAGATCTTTCGAATTCCTCTTTGGACCATCTAGAGCGAGGTTTTGGGGTAGTAGAATTTCCTACTTCCTCAACAGGATGCACCCAACCGTATTCCACGGATTGCCATACCCGCTCATCAATTGCGATGAGAAAAGCTCTCATCCGCACTTTCCAATAAGCATAATTAGTCCCATCAAAAAGAGGAGGTCTATAAATATTACCACTTTCACCCGACATGATAGATAAACCTAAAACCCGCTCTGATACCAATTGTTGGTTTTTGGATCCCCAAGGATCTAAATAGGTACTATCAAACAACTAGAGGGGGGGGTGAATAGGTGTAATACTTATAAAACCAATCTCAGTGCAAAATAAAAACCAATGCGGAAATAAAAAACAGCACACCGAGATATACGTGGAAACTCCAATCCAGGAGAAAAACCACGGGACCAACACGCAATAACAATCCACTAAGAATAGAAAATAACAAGGTGATTACCGACTCCACGGACTCAACCCCTCCTTCAGCTTCTTCGGACCTTGCGCTCACCGATTGGACGTCCACGCAATAACAATCCACTAAGAAAAGAAGAATAACAAGGTGATTACCGTCTCCACGGATCCAACCCCTCCTTCAACTTCTTCGGACCTTGCGCTCCACCGATTGCACGTCCACTGCACACATTCGAATCCACGAACGCCACTCGAATCCACGAGCACACGTTTCGAATCCACGAAATGCCTTCAACACATCGAATCCACGATGCCACGTCGAATCCACGACGCAAATAGCCGATATAGAATATAAGCTTCGATGGTGATCCTTTGCTTAGATTATCATTGAAGAACCGTAGAAGGAATCTCTAAGCAAAGATTAGATCAATTCGACAAAAGATATGTTCTTGAAAGAACCGTCGAATTGACCTAAAAGAGGCTATAAAGAAGAATGATAAAAACCTAGCCTCTAGTGTTGCTCTCAAGTGTTTTATAAATTCATCGGTAGTTTTTGAGAAACCCTAAATGTCTATTTATAGTTTAGAAACCTTTGGAAAGAGATAAGCATCAAAAACTGCCTTAACAGAAATTTTCCCGCACGACGATCCGGATCAGATTTACGGCGATCCTGATCGTCGTCTTTTTTCAGCAATTCCTGAAAAATCAAGGTTCGGGATCCGGATCGGAATTCTGATCCGGATCGGTTCAGGATCAGAAATTCTGAAACATCCAATTTGTCCAGTTTTTGATTTTTAAGCAATGAAAACTTATCCAAGTGTTTCTAAATCACTCAAATGTATTCGGATCACCAAAATTATTTAGTTAAACGTACCTGATCAATCCGAATCCATTTTCCTTAAGATTGATGTAATTGATCCACAATTCTTCTACTTCAATCTTCAAGACTCAAAACACTGAGTGTCAACTTGAGATCTTGTTGAATCTTCTCTAAGTCTTCGATTGCTGATTGACAATTTGATCACTTCAAGACTCCGACTCAACTCAACAACTCAACTACTCAACTCGCGAAATATGCCACTACAAAAAGCCGTAACATGAACCACTCGCCAGAGCACGCTCTATGCCTAGAGAATCTCTATTGAATGAAAGTCAAAACACACCTTCAGCATCCACACAATCTCCTTCTACCTCCAAGAGAATCACCACAAAAGCTGATATACTGTCTATGCAACGAGCACAAAGGAGAATGTCTGAAGCACAAGAAAGAATGTCGGCTGACATTCACAAGATGAAAAAGAACTGCTCCAAATTATCAAAAATGCTTAAAGGGATTTTACACAAACTAGACTGCAGTAGCTCAGAAGGCTCAGAGTCTGACAATTGAACTTCTTTCTAACATATCGTTTTGTTGTGCAGGCTTAGTTTTCAGTTTTTCTTTGTTTAGGTCTCTGATTTTTCTTGTTTTAGTACTTTTCACCTCTCCGTTTTGTAATTTTTGGCTTATTTTGTGACAAAAAGGGGGAGAGAGAACAAAACAATGATCGATTATGAAAGGTAAGTAACTTTGAAACCTTGTTGAAACTAAGTACAAAACAACTTTGAAGGTAAGTATGATATCAACTTTTGGTTTTGAATTGGGTTTTGTATGCATGCCTCTACCAACTATTCGACTAACTATTTGGGCATGTAATATTTCTAACAAGTTGTTTGTTAACTAACATACATATGACATTTGGCTTTTAATGCTTAGAAGATATGTCTAATTTTGATTGTGATCTTATTACATATCTGAATTCATAAATGTCATGATGAGTATAAACTCTATCTCTGTGTTTGGTTTTATATGAACAAATTCTTGAGGTATCTAACGAACTCTTTTGTCAAGAATGTTTTCTTTTGTAGAGATTACAGATGTCTAAGTCTAGAGTCTGTTCTAGGAGTTTATCTCATGTATCTTATTCTATGTTGGTTCTCCATTGTAAATTTTTGTTGTATGGTGATAGCAACAAAAATATCTTTTTTGAATTTTCTTGAGTGGATTTGTGTTTTGTCACGAAACCGCCAAAGGGGGAGATTGTTAAGGAATTTGTGTTGGCATATTTCGTGAAATTATTTAAGTCTTGAAGATTGAAGATGAAGAAGTTTGGATCATATGCCTTAATCTCAAGAAAGAAGAATTCAAAAGGATCAGGTATGTTTAACTAAATATTTTTGGTGATCCGAATACTTCTTATAGTGTAGAAACACTTGGATGAATTTTTAATTGCATAAAAGTCAAAAACTGGACATGGGACATGTTCAGGATCCGGATCAGGCACGGCAGTCCGGACCCCGAACGGTGTTTGTTCATGCGCAAATCCAGTCCGGATCCAAGCCAATTCTGATCCGGACCCCGAACATGGGTTTTTGCTGAAATGTATGAACAGTCCGGATCATGCACTTCAGTCCGGACCCCGAACATTTGTTTTTCTGGAAATAGTCTGTTTCGTGACGACAGTCCGGACCGCCATAATTCCAGTCCGGACCGTCATCCTGTAAAATTCCAGAAAAGGTTAGTTTTTTATTCTTATCCTCTTCCAATAGTTTCTAACCTATAAATAGACCCTACGATTCATTTTTTTTAGGGTAATCCAAAATACGGTCAAAAAGAGAAATCCACATATAGAGAAGAAAGGAAATAACTAGATTAAATCTATGTTTCTTCATCTATATTGATTAATTTGATTCTAGGTTTTCATACTCAGATTTTGAGTAGAATCAAATTAATGAATACTTAGATGGTATTTCCGATCTATCTTTGATCTAAGTATTCGGCGGATCATCACCACCCAAAAACAACGATTTTCCCAAAATCGGCGCGTGGACTCGCGTGGCCTTGTGGATTCAAGGTGCAACCACTCTCGTGGATTCGGAGCGAGGTACGTTCGTGGATTCGAGACGTGCTACTGGGTGAAGACCGTGGATTCGGTTGGACGTCGTGGATTCGACGTTGGACGCCGTGGATTCGGCGTTGGACGCTATTCGTGGATTCGAGGAGCGTTGCGGAGCGAGCGGAGAAGATCTACTAGGAGCGTATGGAAAAAGGTCGAGTCATCTGTGAGTACGGTAAATCACCTTTGTACGTGTGTTAATTCTAGTGGATTTCGCCGTATTATCGGTCCCGTGGTTTTTTACTCCGGTTTGGAGTTTTTCCACGTAAAAATCGTGCGTGTTATTTTTTCATTTCCGCATTGGGTTTTATTGCGCAACGATTTTTTGAGTGTTTATGGTTTACACCTATTCACCCCCCCCCTCTAGGTGTTTTTTTCTCTATTTAGATCCATATTCTATCATAACCCAAGATCCATATTCTATCATAACCCAACACCTTTATCCGACCTTACTTCCAATTTGTCTGTCTTCAGCTTCTTAACAAAAGCCGGACATCCCCAAATCTTGAGATGACCAAGAGTTGGCTTTCTACTATACCAAATCTCATATGGAGTGGTAGAAACAGATTTGGAAGGTACTCTATTTAAGATATATGCAGCAGTGAGGAGAGCATACCCCCAAAGTGACATAGGTAAATCAGTGAAACTCATCATGGATCGCACCATATCTAATAAAGTGCGATTCCTCCGCTCAGATACTCCATTAAGTTCCGGAGTGCCGGGAGGAGTCCATTGAGAGATAATGCCATTTTCCTTGAGGTAGTTTAGAAAGTCTGTACTTAAATACTCTCCTCCTCGATCTGATCGAAGAATTTTTATAAACTTTCCAGTTTGTTTTTCAACTTCATGCCTAAACTCTTTGAACTTTTCAAAGGCTTCAGATTTTTGTCTCATCAAGTAGACATACCCATACCGTGAATAATCATCAGTAAAGATGATGAAGTAAACATAACCACCCATGGCTTGCACATCAAATGGTCTGCATACATCAGTATGTACCAGGGCAAGTATATTAGTGGCTCTTTCTCCTTGTCCAATAAAAGGTAATTTGGTCATCTTTCCTTGAAGACATGATTCACAAGTCGGATATGGCTCGCAAGCCAATGAGCTCAAGAGCCCATCTTTCACCAATTTGTTAATCCTATCTTCACTGATATGACCTAATCTAAGATGCCACATATACTTGTGATCTACCTCTTCTATAGGTCTTTTAGACCCTACGACATTCATTTTGTCACGCCCCGGGGTCGGAACTACGACCCGGGCTCGCCAACAGATCCGTCATCTGTACGAAAATCTCCGCACAGACGAAGCGTCTAACCTGCAAATCAGATCTATAGCTAATCATGTATCAGAGCTGAAAAAATAAAATAAGTAGCTACAGAATCCCAACACTGAACAGTTGAAGTAATACATCCAAAATAGTGGTCATCTCTCAGACAAAAATATAATACATGATACATAAAACCTCTCAAACTGTTCAGTATACAAATAAATCTCTCAGACAGGGTACATCTACCTCTGACTCTCAAAATAAAACTGGTAAGGAGCTACTCGGCCACGCCCTTACCTCGATCTGCTGCTTCCGCCCGAACCGGTGCTGGAACAGCTACCTCAGGAAAACCTGTCACCACAGCGGGTGTGAGAACTACTGCAGAAGGTCGTTCTCAGTGGGTACCGTCACCAACATCCACGATATGCCCACTAAGTCTACTGGAGGCAAGACAATAGATATACAGATAAATAATATGAAAGCTGAAATGAACTACAGCTAATATGCCTCAAGTATCATGCTCAAAGGAAAAACTCAACTAAGAACATGCTATGCATCCACTCGCTCACGAGGTGCTCACGTCAACCCAATCTCTCTGACTGCCAAATCTGGTCCTGTCAAGCGTCAAGAATCATGCTCAAAGGAAAAATACTCAACTATGAACATGTAATGCATCCACTCGCTCACGAGGTGCTCACATCAACCCAATCTCACTGACTGCCAAATCTGGTCCAGTCAAGCCTGCGCCCCCTAGTGTATCAACTAGGGCCCCTAGTGTATCAACTAGGGCCCCTAGTGTATCAACTAGGGCTCTCCGTGTATCAACGGAGGATGTCCCTCTGGACTGTCATAGTATCACGCAAAGCAGCCTCATCAGGCGCATGCAGCCTCATCAGGCGCATCATCATCATCGCATCCGGAGCGGCTCTCGAGGGGCGCTACCCCACCGAGGAATAAGCGTGTCTCATCTGGCTCAAAAGGCGGCATCTGCAGGCTATAATCAATGATCGAATAGATCGAAAACTCAAAATGCCATCTAACCCATAAACAGGTCGGAGAACCCTCCACGACTCAATCTGATAGTGCATACAAACCCTCAAGACACTAGGAAACCCATCCACTGAGTCAATAAAAATCCCCTCGGCCCCCAGGCGCGAGAGTTCATGCATCATGAACCTATCCAACCCCTCTGGGTGATCACAATGTTTTAAACTAACTTTGAAGCCACTTTTTATATTAAAACGGGTTCAATGATTTCAAAACGGTTCAGATGCAGTTCGGAAGTCAACTATGTTACGGATTTTGTTTTGGCGTATTTCGTGAAAGTGTTAAGTCTTGAAGATTGAAGATGAATGAAGTTTGGATCATATACCTCAATCTCAAGAAAGAAGAATTCAAAATGATCAGGTAAGTTTAACTAAATATTTTTGGTGATCCGAATACTTCTTGTAGTGGAGAAGCACTTGGAAGAATTTTTTATCGCATAAAAATCAAGAACTGGACATGGGACATGTTCAGGATCCGGATCAGACAGTCCGATCCGGATCCCGAAGGGTGTTTGTTCATTGGCAAATCAGATCCGGATCATAGTCATTTCGATCCGGATCCCGAACATGGGAATTTGCTGAAATACATGAACGATCCGGATCGTGCATTACAATCCGGATCCCGAACCCTGTTTCTCTGGAATTGCCTGACTCGTTACGACAATCCGGATCACAGCAAATCCGATCCGGATTGCCGTCGTGAAAATTTCCAAAAACGGACAGTTTTTGATCCTTATCTTCCTCCTAGGGTTTCTAACCTATAAATAGACCCTATGTTTCTTTTTCTAAAAAAAAAAAAGCGAAACAGCCGTCATTATAAAATATAATCTTTTATACGGCCTAAGATCCACATATAGAGAAGAAAGGAAATCATTAGATATTACTCTATGTTTCTTCATCTATATTGATTAGTTTGATTCTAGGTTTTCATACTCACATCTTGAGTTGAATCAAACTAATGAATACTTAGATGGTATTTCATATCTATCTTTGATCTAAGTATTCGGCGGATCATCACCACCCAAAAACAACGATTTACCCCAAAATCGGCGCGTGGACTCGCGTGGCCTTGTGGATTCAAGGTGCAACCGCTCTCGTGGATTCGGAGCGAGGTACATTCGTGGATTCGAAGCGTGCTACTGGGTGAAGACCGTGGATTCGGTCAGACGTCGTGGACTCGACGTTGGACGCCGTGGATTCGGCGTTGGAGGCAGATCGTGGATTCGAGACGCGTTGCGGAGCGAGCGGAGAAGATCAACTAGGAGCGTATGGAAAAGGTTGAGTCGTCTGTGAGTACGGTATATCACCTTGTACGTGTTTAATTCTAGTGGATTTCACCGTGTTATCGGTCCCGTGGTTTTTACTCCGGTTTGGAGTTTTCCACGTAAAAATCTTGCGTGTTCATTTATATTTCCGCATTGGGTTTTTATTGCGCAATGATTTTTTGAGTGTTTATTGTTTACACCTATTCACCCCCCTCTAGGTGTTTTTTCCCCTATTTAGATCCATTATTACATATAACCCATCAAGTGGTATCAGAGCGGGAATAGGGTTGTAAACAATGGTTGAAGGTGGAAACATCAACAGACCCCCATTCTTTGATGGAACAAATTATGCGTACTGGAGAGTACGGATGAAAGCCTTTTTAATTTCCATCGACGAACGGGTGTGGCAATCAATTGAATTAGGATGGTCTAATCCAACTGAAATTATTGCTGATGTTCGTACCATCAAACCTAGGTCGAAGTGGACCAAGGAAGAGTTAGATTCATCTTCTTACAATGGCAAGGGAATTAATGCTATTTTTAATGCCTTATCTCAAACTGAATTCTCTCGCGTCTCGGCATGTGAGACTGCGAAAGAAATCTGGGATGTTCTTCAGGTTACACATGAGGGAACTAACCTCGTGAAGATTCAAAAGCTGCAAATGCTTACGAGCAAGTTTGACTCTATTTTCATGGCAGAAAATGAATCTTTCACGGACTACTATACACGATTGCAAGACATCGTAAACTCATGTGCTAACCTGGGAGAGAAGATTCCAGAATTTAAGGTTGTAAGAAAGATTTTAAGAACTCTTCCTGAACGATTTCGCCCAAAGGTTACAGCCATTGAAACTATTAAACACCCGGACGAAATGCGTGTAGAAGAACTAGTTGGTTCATTACAAACTTATGAAATGACATTTACTACTAAATATTCTTCAAGAAAGGCATCCTCTTCTAAGTCTTCAGGTTATGCTTTGAAAACAACAAAGGAAGAAGACACGGATTCATCCTCCTCAGACGATGACGAGAACCTATCTATGAAGGAATTTGAGAAGCAGCTCGCTCTCTTGACAAGGAAGTTTCGCCGCAACTTTCGAAGGGGTAATTCAAGTAAAACTCCATCCTTCGGAAAGTCGAAGAAAGGCAAGGGTATTTCAAGTTACAAGTCAAGAAAGCAAGAGAACTTTTCAAAGGATAAGAAAAGTTCAGAAGGACAAGTCCAATGCTTCAAGTGCCGAGGATACGGCCATATCTCAACGGAGTGTCCAACTAAGAATCCGTAGAAGAAGAAAGCGATGCAAGTCGTCACCTGGGATGACAACTCAACGTCAAATGAGTCATCCTCAAGTGATGAAGAAGAAAGCGCAACGGCATTCCACGCGTCCACATCTTCACCCTTCATGTGCTTAATGGCAAGTACTTCAGATTCATTGTCCAACTCCTCTCGGGTTGAAAAAACTGCAACGGATGATGAATCAAGTAACTCTGAAGGTGAAGATTTTGTTTTAGCCTACCACAGACTTTTACGGGATTCAAAGAAACTGGCTAAACAAAACAAGGGGTTGAGAGGGAGATTACAGGATCTCGAAGCAGAAGTAAAAAGGGTAACTTCTCTCTCGATCGATCTTGAAGTGGAAAGGGATAATCTGATAAAAGCAAATGTTTCCCTTCAAGAGTCCAATGAGCTTTTTGAGAAGGAACATACAAAACTGGTGGATAAAGCAGATCACTTCTCAAAGCTCTACATCGAGGCCCAACAAGATAAATTGGAAATGACGAAGACCATTCTCCAACTAAAGGATGACTTAAAGAGATTTTCTTCTGGAAGGAGTAAGTTGGATAAGCTTCTTGGTCTTGGTCAAACAAATCGGTTCGGCCTCGGGTACACTCAAACTGGAAACAGTCCAAGTTCGAGTGGGACAGTTTTTGTGCCTCAGTCGGTATCTCCTCCTCCGACACCGGAATTCACGACAAACAACGACAACAAGCCTACTTCTTTCTCTTCGGGATCGTCAAGCGCAAAGGTATGTTTTCATTGTGGTATTTCAGGGCACATAAGGAGATATTGCAAGACAGGAGCCAAACGCTCAACTCAGACATTTCTTGCAACGACTACCAAAAAGGTGATTCCTCAGAAATCAAATGCAAATCATACAGAGGAAAAGAGACTTGGTAGTTTACCGCACAAGACGACATCATCAAGGAGAAGCAATCGATCTAACAAGACGCCTTCACCTAGGAGAATAACCTCACGACCATTACCGACGCATTCCAAAAGGTTTTGGGTGCGCAAAGGTGAAATCTTCCCTTGTCTTGTTTCTAATGTTTCCTTGCATGCTTATGATAATTCGTCTTGGTATCTGGATAGCGGTTGTTCCCGTCACATGACCGGTGACAAAAATAGTTTTCAAAACTTTGAGAAAATCTCCGGAGGACTCGTTGTTTTCGGAGACGGTCGATCTTCCAAAATTGTTGGAAAAGGAACAGTAGCTATTCCAGATGGCCCGATTTTGAAAAACGTGTTATTTGTTGATGGCCTTAAGACTAACCTCATTAGCATAAGTCAACTTTGCGACAATGGTTTTTCAGTTAACTTTTCATCTGTTGAATGTGTTGTAACTTATAACGACCATGTCTTCTTTTTAAAAGGGGTTAGATCTGAAAACAATTGCTATGTTGTTCCTAATAAAATTTCAGAAAAATGTAACCGAGTTTCTTTGGATAATGAAACACTTTGGCATGAAAGACTAGGTCACATAAATTTTAAAGAACTAGCAAAGATTTCAAATAAAGACGTGGTTAAGGGGGTTCCTAAACTTCTATTTAAAAACAACATTGTGTGCGGAGGTTGTCTTAAGGGAAAACAATCAAGGGTTGCACACAAGAACCTGAACCACGTTGGTACCAAACGGCCCTTGGAATTACTGCACATGGATTTAATGGGGCCGACCCGTCAACCATCTTTGGGAGGTAAATTGTATATTTTCTTATTGGTTGATGATTTCTCTAGGTTTTCATGGGTAGCATTTTTAAAAGAGAAAGCTGATACGTTTGATTCTTTTCATGAGATTTGCCATCGTATTATGATTGAAAAGAATGAAAAGATCATTCGTGTTAGAAGTGATAGAGGTGGAGAATTCATTAATTCCAAATTCATTGATTTTTGCACTTCCAACGGCATAAAACATGAATTCTCGGCACCCTATACACCTCAGCAGAATGGTGTTGTTGAGCGCAAAAACAGGGTTGTTCAAGAGATGGCGCGTGTGATGCTTCATAGCCGGAATTTACCGCTATATTTTTGGGCTGAGGCTGTGAACACCGCTGTCTATGTCATTAATCGAGTGTATTTGCGCCCAGGAACTTTAAATACACCATATGAGCTGTGGTTTAGTAGAAAACCGGATATCAAATACTTTCGTATCTTTGGGAGCCGATGTTTTATTTTGTGTGATCGCAAAAATCTTGGTAAGTTCGATTCTCGAAGTGACGAAGGGATCTTTTTGGGTTATTCTACAAATAGCAGAGCATATCGGGTATTTAACATGGAATCTAAAACGATTGTAGAATCTATAAATGTTAAAGTAGATGAAGCTTTTCACTTTGCATCTGAAAAATCTACCCTCGATATCTCTCTTGATGATGATACTCCTGTAAGTGCATCTTCTCATGATAATACTTCCAATATTAATGATGCATCTAATGGTTCTTCAAGTTTATCTGATGTGCAGGAATCATCTCATGTACCTCCGAGTACTCCATTACAACAAACGTTACGCATCTCCAAGGATCATCCTGAATCAAACATCATTGGAGACCCACAAGAAGGAGTCAAAACTCGGAGACAGTTGGTTTGTGGATTCACTTGCTACGTTTCCTTGATCGAACCAAAGAACATCGATGAAGCTCTTCAGGATGACTACTGGATTAAAGCAATGCAGGAAGAGATCCATCAATTTGAGTGAAACAAAGTCTGGGAATTAACAAAGCCTCCAAAGCAACACAATGTGATAGGTACCAAATGGATTTTCAAGAATAAGAAAAATAAAGATGGTACCATCATCAGGAACAAAGCACGTTTAGTTGCTCAAGGCTACTCTCAAGTAGAAGGTATAGACTTTGATGAAACTTTCGCCCCTGTAGCTAGACTCGAGTCCATTCGTATATTATTCGCGATAGCTTGTCATTATAAAATAAAATTGTTTCAAATGGACGTTAAGAGCGCATTTTTAAATGGGTTTTTAAATGAGGAAGTTTATGTGGCTCAACCGAAAGGTTTTGTAGACTGTAAACTACCTAACCATGTTTTTCGTTTGAAAAAGGCTCTTTACGGTTTAAAACAAGCACCGCGAGCATGGTACGAAAGGTTGACAAAGCACCTATTGGATAAGGGCTATACTCGAGGGGGAGCTGACAGGACTCTCTTTGTGAAGTATTATCAAAATAACTTCATTGTTGCACAAATCTATGTCGATGACATTATTTTTGGAGCAACAAAGGATAATGATGCTTCTAAATTCGCTGAAACCATGGAAAGCGAATTTGAGATGTCAATGATGGGCGAATTGACTTATTTCCTTGGATTGCAAGTGAAACAGAGTGACGAAGGCATCCATTTGTGTCAATCCAAGTATGCTTTGGAGTTGGTCAAAAAGTTTGATCTAGAAAATTGTAAAGATTTTCCAACTCCAATGGGAACTAGCAATAAAGGATTAGGAAGTGAATCTTTTAGTGAGAATGTAGACGAGAAACTTTATCGGAGTATGATTGGAAGTCTACTTTACCTCACGGCTAGTCGCCCGGATATATCTTTTGGTGTTGGGATCTGCGCGAGATATCAATCTGCACCAAAGGAGGTTCACCTGAAAGCGGTGAAACGGATCATCCGATACATTAAAGGAACCATAAATTTCGGAATTTGGTATCCTATGGGAACAAGTCTAGATATTATTGGATACTCAGATGCCGATTGGGCAGGATCTGTGGATGATCGGAAAAGTACGAGTGGTGCATGTTTTTATTTAGGCCACTGCCTTGTTGCATGGCACAGTAAAAAGCAAAACTGCATTGCACTCTCGACTGCCGAAGCGGAATATATCTCAGCGGGTAGTTGTTCAACCCAACTCATTTGGATGAAAAGTGTGTTGAGCGACTTCTGGATTTCAGCAACTTCGGTAACAATTCTTTGTGACAACACTAGTGCTATAAACATTTCCAAAAACCCTGTGTTGCACTCTAGAACAAAATACATTGAACTTAGATATCATTTTCTTAGAGAGCTAGTTGAATCAAATACTCTTCAACTGTCATATATTTCAACTGAAGATCAATTAGCTGACATTTTAACAAAACCTTTGGATCAAAAATGTTTTATTCATTTGCGTAAAGCAATTGGAATGCTTTCCTTGAAATAAACTTCTTTTTGAAACTTTTGCTTAGGTTAGGTTTTGTTTTTGTGTTTTTGTTCTTTATCTATGTTTATACATAGTACATTAATTGAGCATGTGTATTATTGACTTTACTTGCATCCTTTCATATAATTAGAAATTTATTATGCTTTGGATATCATAATAATTCAGTTGATGCATTGATCATTTATTTAAATTAAAACATTTTTTAATTGATCAAAGTCAATTTCTCTCTCAATGATCTCTTGGTATTGTTTTTATCTTATTTGACTATTTGGTTGAGTATGAATTCGAGATCAATCCTTGGTTGAATACTTTATATCTTAAATTAATTGATAGCCAATTGAGGGGGAGTCAAAGGAATGTAAAATGCTCAAAAGATGTGGAAAGAGTTACATCCCAATGAGGAGTGTGAAAACTACCACCACATGGAGGAAAGAGCTACCACCTCGGTCGTCCGAGTACTGTGTGCAGCTACCACATGTATACCAAGCATGGGTTTGTAATTTTTGATTAAATAAAATGCATGATTGAAATACTTGACTCCGTCAAATTTCAAGGTTGGTATAAGGTGGGATTTTTAAATGAAAGATGCTCAAAGAGCCACTCTCTTCAACAGATTGACTAGATACATTATATAATTTATTTGGGATTTCAAACATCTATCGATCTTGGTAATTCATTTTCTTTATCATTTTAATGATTTGATAAACGCCGTACTCATAAGATCATGATGGATGTGTTTGAACTTGATCAACTTTAAAGGTTTTAATTTCTGTAAATTTTCATGTCATTATTTGAATATTATTGATAGATTTAACATAATTTATTTCTCTTGACATGAAACGATGATTTTTGTTTAAAGTTGATGTGCTAAAATGAGTACATACTTTTTCCGGATTTTATTGAATTTTTCTAAATTATTCTGAAGAAAAAGTTGGAGCCGATCCGGATCGGACATGAATGATCCGGATCCCGAACGCAGGTGTTTCCTGCGGGTAGCCGATCCGGATCGAAATCTCGATCCGATCCGGATCACGGCTAGGGTTTTATTAGAACAAGAGGGATTTTGATTTCTTTTATTCCAATCTTTTGTTCTTAAGACTCCAGAGTTTCTCTCTCTAGAATTCATCCTTCTTGGAGCCTTTCAAACTCGAGTTCTTCGATTCCAAGTAAGTTTTGTTGATCAAAATCTCGGTTTTTCACTGTTTTTCCTTGTTTACTTCTTACTCAAATCATGGAACTTTTTCATTTGTGAATGGTTTTTGGTCACATCTCTTTTGAAATAAGAACTCTGGGTAGATTAGTTTTGATTATATGCTAGGTATTCTCTTGATTAACGAATTTTTGGACTTCGATTTCTGAAAATTCGGTTTTAGGGCATATAATAGGAATTTTTCAAAATCACGCAATTGATCTATTTTTAAATTTCCTTTTGCAAAACTAATTTGATTCCTAGTCTCTCTACACGATAATGATTGTTTGGGTACAATTTTTCTAATTTTTGAAAATTAACAACTTTTTCGTGTTCTTGAGTTGTTGCTCACAGGATTTCTTTTCTCAAGAAACCAATAGCAATGGTGATCACTTGGATCATTCTTCTTCTGGCTACTATGGTTCATACTCGAGCAACCAATAAACTGAAAAGAGCCAAGAAACTTCAACGAAAAGGTGAATTTGATCTGATTAGTGACTCGGAAACTGAAGCAAATAATGATGAAGTAGGCTGGGACGTGTTATGGGATGATGATGAATCAATGCCCGTTAAACCTGAACAAAAGCCTTCCAGTGGATCAAAAGGAAAGGCACCCATTGACACAGGAAAAGCACCTATGACGTCACCGACCGTCTCGGTAAAAAGGAAACGTCTTGCTCGACGCTTTGGACAAGCAGGAGAGGCTAATGCTAGCAAGCCAATGGTTCCTGACTCCCCGCCTCGGGTGGAAGGAGTGTTCGTCAGCATTGATCGCCTTCGAGCTTTTGAACATCGTGAATGTATCGGTGAACGACATGTCAACATTGAAGCTCTCCGAAATCACTCACTAGAGTTTGGAACTTTAATTGAGCAAGCAAATCTCATCCAAGTCTGCCGATTCCCCGAATTACTTTGGTATTGTCTGTATCGTGTAAGAACCTTTTACACGAATGCAAGGCATCTTCAAGACGATGAACGTGGCTCAATGCATTTCTATACAAATATCCAAGGGATGAAACTTAAAATCACTCCGGAGTTAATCGGCGAAGTCCTTGGAATGGAATCCAACACATCGGGGATTAACTATTTGACGGGAAGAAGTTTGACGAATACCTTGTGGCAGACCGTGATAGGAAAAATTTGTTTGGAAGGAACTGAATCAGCTGATGGCAAGAGTGTAAAATCCAAACATCTTCGACTGGAGTACCGATTTCTTAATTTCATCACATGTTACAACATTCTTCCTAACATGCAGACCAAGTTAGTGAGATGGGATAGAATGCTGTTCTTATATCTCATAGGTCATCCTTCTGAGGCTGTAGGATTGAACATGAGCATCCCCTGCATAATTTGGAATAGAATGTCAAGATATGTTGTGCATCCTCATCCTTCTGAGCGACTTCCATTTCCATTAATCATCATGAGGATCTTGCAAAAGTTTGAAATTGATATAAGCTAGACATCATATCAATACTGTTGGGGGATGATAGATGAGTCAACGATTGTGAAGTCACTTCACAAATTACCACATGTTACTCCGACACCCTCCACTGGAAAGAAACCTTGTGTCGGCACCTCTCCCTCACCGTCTCAACAAGCACCCGGCGCGGATGATCAAGCATCGGTAACTTCGATTCTCAAGCAACAACAGCGCCTATCTTTTCAACAAGAGCAGATCAACAAAGAGCAGAGGCGAATCTCCGAGGAACTCGAGATAATCACAGCATCCCAAATCACATTAACCAAGACGGTCTCGTCAATAAAGAAGTTAATGCAGAAAATGTTCTCGAAAATGGGATACACCGCCTCGGATGACTCAGATTCAGATGCTTGAATCGTTTGACCACTAATTCTCTTGTGCAGAAACTTTATTTTCTTTAACCTCTTTCTTTGTGCAGGTTTTAAGTTTTCAGTTTTTCTTTAGTTTTAGTTCTCAGGTTTTTCTTGATTTTGAACTTTTTACCTCTCCTTAAATTTTGAATTTTTGCCTTAATTTGTGACAAAAAGGGGGAGAGAGTTTAGAGTGAACTCTGTGTGAACTCTGTGAGAACTTTGAACTTTTGGTGAGAACTTATTACAAACTTTGACTTTGGTGAAAGGTAAGTATCACAACTTCTGGTTTTATCTTGTGATTTATTGCATGTCCCTACTAACTATTCGACTAACTATATGGACATGTATTATTACTAACAAGTTGTTTGATTACTAACAAAGCAAAGTTATGACATTTGGAATTTTATTGCTTAGAAGATATGTCAATGTTTGATTGTGATCTTATTACATATCTGAATTACTCAATGTCATGGTGAGCATAAACTCTATCTCTGTTAGGTTTTGAATGCTAAATATTCTTGAGGTATCTAACGATCTCTTTTTGTCAAGAATGATTTCTTTTTGCAGAGAATACAGATGTCTAAGTCTAGAGTCTGTTTTAGAAGTTTATCTCTTGTATTGGATCTCCATTGTAAATTTTTGTTGTATGATGATAGCAACAAAAATATCTTTTTTGAATTTTCTTTAGTGGATCTATGTTTTGTCACGAAACCGCCAAAGGGGGAGATTGTTACGGATTTTGTTTTGGCGTATTTCGTGAAAGTGTTAAGTCTTGAAGATTGAAGATGAATGAAGTTTGGATCATATACCTCAATCTCAAGAAAGAAGAATTCAAAAGGATCAGGTAAGTTTAACTAAATATTTTTGGTGATCCGAATACTTCTTGTAGTGGAGAAACACTTGGAAGAATTTTTTATCGCATAAAAATCAAGAACTGGACATGGAAAATGTTCAGGATCCGGATCAGACAGTCCGATCCGGATCCCGAAGGGTGTTTGTTCATTGGCAAATCCGATCCGGATCATAGTCATTTCGATCCGGATCCCGAACATGGGAATTTGCTGAAATACATGAACGATCCGGATCGTGCATTACAATCCGGATCCCGAACCCTGTTTCTCTGGAATTGCCTGACTCGTTACGACGATCCGGATCACAGCAAATCCGATCCGAATCGCCGTCGTGAAAATTTTCAGAAACGGACAGTTTTTTATCCTTATCTTCCTCCTAGGGTTTCTAACCTATAAATAGACCCTATGTTTCTTTTTCTAAAAAAAAAAAGCAAAACAACCGTCATTATAAAATATAATCTTTTATACGGCCTAAGATCCACATATAGAGAAGAAAGGAAATCATTAGATATTACTCTATGTTTCTTCATCTATATTGATTAGTTTGATTCTAGGTTTTCATACTCACATCTTGAGTTGAATCAAACTAATGAATACTTAGATGGTATTTCCTATCTATCTTTGATCTAAGTATTCGGCGGATCATCACCACCCAAAAACAACGATTTACCCCAAAATCGGCGCGTGGACTCGCGTGGCCTTGTGGATTCAAGGTGCAACCGCTCTCGTGGATTCGGAGCGAGGTACGTTCGTGGATTCGAAGCGTGCTACTGGGTGAAGACCGTGGATTCGGTCAGACGTCGTGGACTCGACGTTGGACGCCGTGGATTCGGCGTTGGACGCAGATCGTGGATTCGAGACGCGTTGCGGAGCGAGCGGAGAAGATCAACTAGGAGCGTATGGAAAAGGTTGAGTCGTCTGTGAGTACGGTATATCACCTTGTACGTGTTTAATTCTAGTGGATTTCACCGTGTTATCGGTCCCGTGGTTTTTTACTCCGGTTTGGAGTTTTCCACGTAAAAATCTTGCGTGTTCATTTATATTTCCGCATTGGGTTTTTATTGCGCAATGATTTGTTGAGTGTTTATTGTTTACACCTATTCACCCCCCTCTAGGTGTTTTTTCCCCTATTTTGATCCATTATTACATATAACCCATCAAACTAATCATGCACTCTAGTGTCAAACAGTCTCAAGATCATACTGATAATAAATGGGGTTCAAATCTGTCATTGAAAGATAATCTAAACATCTATCAGATTTTACCAGCTATACAGATAGCTAAACTAGGCATGCTAACATGCTTTCAACAGAATTAGAAGGCATTCCATAAAGTTTGGAAGAATTCCAACCAACCTGGATGTGCACATTAATCCTGACTCCAAAAGAGCTGAAATTTAACAGGTGCGATCCTCAGGTCCTCACGATTCCAATGCACCAAAAATCGACCAAAAATTCCACCCGGTCGCTGAGATATAAGGTGAACATCGTGGTAAGCTCAAATCACTCAAAATAGTAATTTTATCGCACATCTGTCCACAAAACAGGGAATTACCTCCTGCGAGATGTCCTCTAAAAATTCCAAGAAAAATACGACGGCGATCCTCGCGATGTGTAGATAGGAATCGAGTCTTTAAACACCAAATTCCACCTCTCGTAGGCTGAGAAATTGCAAGATTACTCCTCCGCTATCCAGAACATGCAACAGCAAAAAGAGGGTATAAAGATGCTACATGCACTCCCATAAAAACTCAAAACAGAGCCAAGTGATGAACATCAAAGTCGAAGATCTTCCTGTCATGAAAACGTTGCCGTAAAAATCGGCGAAAAAAACCAAGAACTCAACTCGGGGGAGTCTGCGGATGAAGAGTCGACGAAAATGATCGATATCGAAACAGCGTCGAAGCTCGCGAGATCGGGGAGGAAAAATATTAAACGGCCTCCAAAATTTCTCCAAAACTCCAAAAAGTGTAGAAGACTCGAAGTAGAAACTTGCTGTTGAAAACGGCACTCAAAAAGGATCTCAGAAAGTCCCGAAATGAAGCCCTCAATGGCCTATTTATAGCCAAAAAAATCACTATTGGGCTGTCGGATTCGGGCCCAAAAATCGGGCACCTGAAAGTTACTGTAGCCACCCGAATTCACACGATGACGCCACGTGTCCCGCCCGGATGTGCCAGATCGCGCCACCTGTCCCGCCGCCCACGCTCCGCACGCCTCGCGCACATGGGCGGCGTGCGCCCGCCAATGGCACAGTGCCACGTGTCCCCACGTGGTTCACGCGGCGCACGCGCCCGGTCTACGCGCCGGGTCTTTCGGATCTTGTCGGCCAATCACGCGACGCCACGTGTCACAGCCACCGCCGCTGTTTTTGACGCCGTCCAACCAATAGGGTGCTGCTACGTGGCATCACCATTCCTCGGTGCTCCCGGTGCACGCGCCTAACTGTGGACCCGCCACCACGCGCCGCGCCTGCCCGCTCCTGCCCGTGCTGCCCGCAACCGCGTTCTGCCCCTCCGCCGCCGCACTCCGCCTTGCTCCGCCGCCTGCCGGTCGCCGCCGCCTGCCGGAATCACTGTTCCGGCAGTGAACAATAACTTCACTGTTCCAAACTCCGAAAAATGCAAGTAAATAGCCCATTTTCACCGTTTTCGCGCGCTGAGTCCAAATCCGCTGTCCGTTTCGCCAAATTCTCTTTCTAAATTTTGCCGGAAGCCCCCGCAAAAGCAAACTTGATCCGATTTTCGCGCCGGTTCGAAATTTGGAATTCGATTCATGAACAACCAACTCTGTCACACAACATAGGCCTCCAGAAGCCACTGCTCGCCCTACAAAACTATCCCAGAAATCCGGACCTTCACACATTTCCTGCTCAATTGTATTTGCACTTTGCATCCATATGTAAGTGATATAACTTGTCAATCATTGTTCCATAGCCTATCAATTTATTTCTCAAATAAATTAAGCAAGTATTTATTTTAAAAATAAATTTGCAACCAATCATTGCTAATGAAGAAACAGAAATTAAGTTTCTACTAGCATTAGGAACGTAAAGACAATCGTTTAATTCTAAACTATGCCTGACGGTAATAGTATAGGATAGGTCCCTACGGCTAATGCTGCAACTTTTGCTCCATTACCCACTCGTAGGGTGATTTCTCCTTTCTTCAGCCTTCTACTTTGTTTTAAACCCTGCATCGAGGTGCACAGGTGAGAAGTGCATGCAGAATCAATTATCCAAGTGGTAGTAGAACATACCGACAGACTAGTTTCAATAATGAGCAGGTCGGACTTACCTTCAGAAGGATTGTCCTTTCCCTTGTTCTTTGGGCTAGCAAGGTGTCACGCCCCGGGTCGAAACTGCGACCCGGGCTCGCCAACAGATCCGCCGCCCATACGGGAAAGCCCGTATAGACGTAGCGTCAACCTGCAAAAGATCATCTATACTATACAGATATCAGAGCTGAAAAGGTAAATGCAGAGTAAAATAAACATAATACAACTCTCACAAATATACAACTCCAGTCCTCACCACAAATACATAAGTCTCTCAAAATAAGAAGAGTACAACTCAATCCTCACTACAGGGTCACTCAACATGAACACTCAAAAGGTAAGGAGGTACATCTACTCTCAGGACGACAACTGGTAGGGATCTATCTCGCGACTTCCCTTACCTCGATCAGCCGGATCAGCAACTGGTGCAGCGGAACTGGAGCAGAAGTCCCTGGGGAAAAGACACCACGACGGGGTGAGAACTACTTCCCACAGTAGTTTCTCAGTGGGTGCCGCCAAAAGCCCGCCGGTCTGCCCACTAAGTCTACTAGAGGCATAAGGTAACAGATGCAGTGCAGGAAAGAAAAGCTGGTAAATAACTCTACAGCTACTATGCCTCTATCTAAATGCTCAAGGAGTGGAACAGAAAGAAATATGGTGCATCTACTATCTCTCAACTCAGATCACCCAATCTATACTGACTGCCACATCAGGTCCAGTCAAACCTGCGCCTACCTACTGTCGTTACATCCACAGAGGACCGGACTTACGTAGGGCGTCCGTGACTGCCACTAACTGGCCCAGCCAGAGTGACGGTGTCCGTGACTGCCACTAACTGGCCCAGCCAGAGGGACAAAAAAATGCGTCGACAAGTCGCGATAGAAGTAACAGGCCCAACTCCGGAGTGGCTCTCGAGGGGTGCGACCCCAACGAGTAAAGTATCCGCGCATCTCTGTCGAGCTCAAATGTGGCTCATGCAGGCTATAATCCAAATCCTCGATCAACAAGATCGGCAGTAACCCAAAAGTACACTGTCTCGCACACAGGCTGGAAAACTGCACAGCCGAGACCTACTGTCACTCAGATGGCTCCCAAGATCCCAGATCTACAACCAAAGTCACTCTCCCAAAGACACCTGGTCTACAGACTGCTATCAACTCCACTCGGTCCCCAGACACGAGTGTAAAAGCATCCCACAACAACCCGACCTCTCGGCCCACTACTTGGGCGAGGAAAACTCTAAGTCCAGAGTGATATACAAAATAAAGATGTGGGAACGCCTAGAGCAATAAAACCTAGCCCAAGTTGAGGTTTTCTACAGTCTGGCTGAACATGCAACATATGGCGGTGGTGCTAGGTCAAGTTCCAAGATAACAATAAACATCAGCTTGTAGGGAAGAAAGAATCACAGGATCATCTAATCACAACAGGAACATCAATTCCTACATTCTAGCATGCTATACATAATACATCATAATATGCAAGACCCTACATAACTAGAATTAGTACACAGTCCGTTGATCTTGAAAACGAGGTCACCCACCTGAAGCGCTGAACTGTCCAAGTCCTACAGCTGATAATACCAGAAAAACAGCAACTCAAAGTCCAATAGGTCCTGTACAGTCCACAATCCCTCCTGGGTACAACATAAGGCTACAGTTACACAAAAATCCCAAAATCTGCCCAAACTCATAACGCTGGAATTTCAGCTGCAAAGAAGCAAATATTTCACCTGCTGAAAGTGCTCAATAAATTCCAAATAAAATATCCCTGCGTTCTACGCGTCGATAGCTTCGAAACAAGTACCTGCACGCCCAAAACGGAGCCCCGTAGGCCAAGATATAAATTCCACAATACGGGCGCGCGAAAACATACAACCACATAACTGTAAAATCTCGTACAGATAAAAGGGAAAATATATACCTTCGGGAAGGTCTCCAAAAATTCCAAGAAAAATCCACGATGATCCTCGCGTCGAGAAGATGAAAAAAGTCAAGAAGCACGTCCTGATCCGAGACTTGTGCGCGGAGATCTCCTCAAAAGAAGGTGCTGCCCTCACCAAAATCTCCCAGCAAAAAGGGTCCCAGTGAGCACGAGAAAACTCCTCGAAAAACGTGCAACCAGAGAATGTAGAACAAACCAAAAATGTAGCCTCACCTGTCGCGGATCCAGCAGCGAAGAAATCGCTCGAAAATATGGTCGGAGTAGGTCGGGAGAGCTCGTGCACCGAAGAGCGACGGAAGAAACACCGAAGAAAGAGCGTCGCGATGCGCCAAGAAAATGGGAATCTCAAAAACCGTGCCCTGAAAAATCTTCCAACTCTGCAGATGGATGCTAAACTGTGTGGGGAGAAAGTCCTCTGAAGAAAGCTGGGAGAGAAAAGGCCTAGAAACGCAGAAAAACCCAAGAAGAACAGTTTTCGGGCTATTTATAGGCTCCAAGAACATTTGAGAAAATACCCAACATGTCCCCACTTTCGGTCGCAGGGGGACTTTCGGGCGGCTACAGTGTTGGGCCTGGCCCAACACTGTGCGTGCCCGAAACGTCTGGGGCCGCCCACGAGGCCCGACCAACAGGCAACAGCGGCCCAAGCCGCTCCGCTGCGGCCACGTCGCACGCCCCGGCGTCCGACACGCGTCCCGCACAGCGAACAGCTGTGCGCGGGGCGCATGAGCCGCCGACGCGTGGCGCCTCCCCGGTCAAACCGGGTAGGTGGCGCCCGCCAGGGCAGGGCGACACGCGTCCCTGCCACTGTCGCAGTCACACGTGCGGGCAGGCGGCGCCCTGCCGCGCACGCCCCCCGAGGCGGGGTCCCACGCTCCCGTGCGCCGCACCCGGTGAGCCAACCAATGACACCCTGACACGTGTCCTATGCACCTGGTCCATGCACCCTAGTTCGGGTTCCGTGGACCGCACCGCGTGCAACCGACCAACCGGGCGTTGCCACGCGTCCCCGCCTGGTCCATGCACCGCCGTGCTAAACCCGTGGACCGCGCCTCAAGAGCCCGCCATTTAGGCGGCGCCACGTGTCCAAGCGCCGGTGGCCGTGCCCAGTCGCGGTGCTCTGTGGACCGAGAGTCGCGGACCGGCCAATGATAGGCCGCCACGTGTCACCCCGGCGGTCCACGGCCCCTCCCATGCACCAAAAGCCAATAAAAACTTCCGGGAGTCCGTTTTTGGGCATCCGGACTCAGAATCAAACAAGCAAATAGCCGTTTTCAAGTGTTTTTCCGTGCTGAATCCAATTCCAACCTCTAATTGGCCTAAATCCACTTCAGAATTTCGGCAAACGCAGCCGAAAGCCAACACAGCTAAAAATACCTCACAGGGTCCATCTGTGGCATCCCTTTGATCCACCATGGGCCAGGATACACTAACACTAGGTGTTCCAACAGTGGATTCACCGAAAAAGGTAGCATGGGAACCAGGGTCACCACACAAGGTATTCGGGGCAGTCCTTTCCAATGGCCATCTCTATTACAGTTGGAAATATTTTCCTGTAATGGCCTTCTTAGAAACTTTTCTTTTGATATTACCCTTTGGCGTCTTACTGGGCTTCTTGTTTCTCCATTTAGAATTTCTTTGGAGGAAGAAGCCCGTTCCATAGCGAAGACTGTCCCTTTGTTACCTTTTATTGTTCCCTCTGCTGTCATTAGCATATTCAAGAGCTCTGAGAGAGTGCACTGAATCTATTCATTGAAAGTTCATGACGAAATGCGAAAGTGATCAGGTAAGGACTGCAGAATTAAATCTGTTGCAAGTCTGTCGTCCATCGTAGCCCGAGCTTCTCAAGCTCCTCAATATCTTCAATCATTTTCAAACAATGATGGATTAACTGATTTGGCCTTCAGACATTCTTGCTTGAAATAACTGTTTTGATATCTCATATCGAGTAGAGCGCTTTGTTCACTATACAGTTCCTGTAGGTGAAGTAGAATGGCTGATGGCACTGTCCATGTGCTCATGTTGGCGTTGCAACTCGTTGCTCATCGAGCCAACATGTAGCACCTGACTCTATTAGCGTCATCTATCCATTTTTCATATGCAGCTCTCTGCTGCTCATTATCATCAGTTGGAAGTTCAGGAGCAGGAGTGGTCAAATATAGCCAATTTCTTGGAGTTGAGAACAATTCTCAAGTTCCGTAGCCATCAGAAAATTAGGGACCGGTCAAGCGGTTGGCATCAAGAAGTTTAGTGAGAGGGTTAGAGACAGCCATATTCTGCAAAAGGTAAAGATATTCAATTAGTTATATATCTTTCATTATCCATTTGATTATGGACTTTTAATCAAATGGTATTCCCACAAATTTTATGAATTTTCACACTCCTTTAGTGAAGAAACAGAAACCTCTTAAATTGGTTTCTAGGGAATGCGCTCTCAACCGATTTTTGTAATTACCTCACCTAACAGTTCTTGGTAAGAGTAATTCGATGAGTGGACAACTCTTGCCCAATGTTTCAGAAACATATTGCAATCATTCTTTGGCCTCTAGACATAAAGCCTCACCAAACAGTTCTTGGTCTCCACATCCTAGTTAAATTTGACCTACCGTTCATATATAAATAAAATTAATATTAAACCCTCACCTAACAGTATCGGGTATATACTCATTTTACCTCTCAACATCAAATGTTAATTAGGTGTTACCTTCTTCGTGCAAGTAGCCTAGTAACCCTGCGTACACTCAATCCTAAGAATAAAAATGCCCACACCTTACAACGGTAGAAAGACCACGATAGAGTGTTCACAACATCTTCTTACAACTTATATATTTTATTATTATTCAATCTCATCAGATCTTATTTTCAAATTGCATCAAGCAATTAATTTTTATTAATATCAATTTATATTAAAAGC
The DNA here is from genome assembly GCA_029204045.2 of Tillandsia leiboldiana. Classification (NCBI taxonomy): domain Eukaryota; kingdom Viridiplantae; phylum Streptophyta; class Magnoliopsida; order Poales; family Bromeliaceae; genus Tillandsia; species Tillandsia leiboldiana. The sequence goes on from JAQNDB010002044.1 coordinate 40,405, forward strand.
TGATGATAAAATTAGTTCCAATCACATGTGAAATCTTATCTCGCATCTCATGCCCAGCATATGTAATTTCAATAATATGTTATATAACCTACTATGTTAATGATTAAGTTAAATGCAATTACAACACTTCAATTAATGCATATAACTTAATTCAAACCATCATAAGATTAAATAATAAAATAATCATAAACGTATATCAATTATATACATGTGTGGTCCCAATATTATTATCACAAATTATTTTCAAACATCATATGTATGAAATATAAATTTCAAAAATCTTGCATAGCCATTCGCATTAGGGTTAATCAATAACCCTAAATCTAAATCAACAATAGGAATAATTTTTGGTGGCTACACGAGGTGGCTCTGATACCACTGTTAGGAAATGCGGATGCGCGTGCATGCGCATTTAATGCAGCGGAAAATAAATTTTATGGGATCATAAACCTGGTCTTAATCATATATACCTTAACATCATAACATTGTGGATATTAGTGTAATATATAAATAGGTACAAGATCATCTCGTGAGACACAAAAAATTATTTAATCTAATTAGAAGAGGGTTAGAATTTCAACCTTGCTGATACTGAATTATCTGTCGGTTGATATTGGATCTGAACTTCCGGTCCTTTGAGCCGCACAACTGTCCGGCCTCTATGTGTATCCACAAAAG